>LOEQ01002577.1:123765-141337 GCA_001685075.1 Bramus lutescens
AGATAGATAGATAGATAGATAGATAGATAGATAGATAGATAGATAGATGTTCATCTTCTTGCTGGACCTTTCTGTGAGAGAGAAAGAGGGGACGTGGAAAAGAGGAAGCTCCTGGTCTCTCTCTTCATAAAGATAGAAGCTGTGAATTTATGGCTTCATCTGAAGCTGACTACCTCCCTCCACGTGCTTATACTGGGGACTGCTAAACCTAACACATTCCATGAGACCTAATCCATTTTAAATATGTATTTCATTTTAACAGTGTGTGTGTGTGTGTGTGTGAGAGAGAGAGAGAGTCTCTGTGTGTGTCTCTGTGTGTGTGTACTTGTGTGCTGGTGCCCCCTAGAAGCCACAAATACGCTGAAGCTGGAAAGACAGACAGTTGTGAGCTACCCAACTTTGGTGCTAAGAACAAATTCAGGTCCTCTGCAGGAGCAGAAAGCATTCTTAACTGATGAATCTTCTCACGAGCTTCTCCGCCTAGTCCCCTGAGAAAGACATTAAGCCATTCATGAGGGTAGTGCTCTTGACCCATGCATCGAAGACATTGCTGATTTTCAATACTTGCTATGCAGGGGAGCGAGAGTCTAGCATGTGAACCTCTCACGAAGCAGACCACACCCAAACCATACCCAAGATCTTGGTGATAAGCATTTAAGAGAGGCCTGGAAACTCTGAGCAAGCAGCAGCAAACTGAACACAGAAAACCAGGCAAAGTTGCAATTAATAGTTCACGCTGACATCACTGGATCTCTGCAAATCTAAAGCTGTGGACCAGACTAGCCTGATTTCCCTCAAGACCAACCAGAGAGGGCAGTTGAAAACAGCAAGAAAACAAGCAAAAGGGCAGATAGAGATGAGATTGTGAAGCAACCAGGAACAGCAAGTAAGCAAAAGGACAGAGAGGGATGGGAGGGCCAGGTAACTGCTTGGATCAATGGCCTGAATAAATAGACCAAGAAAACACAGATAATCATCTCCCATCCTGGAAGAGCCCAGAGGAATAAAGAAAATAACATCAAAGTGAGCACATTGCCAAAGCGAAAGAGCAATTTTACAAAGAATTTGGAACGTTCCAAGGATCAATTTCTTCGGGCCAGAAAAAATATAACAAAAATAAAGAGAATGTCTAGATAAAAGTTGTTAGCTCTGTCAATATGTTCCAAGGGAAATATGCAGTCTGAAACTGATCTGACTGGCCGCCAGCTCCATCCAGCTGTGGCATCTCTTGTGTCCCGGAGGACAACTAAGTGACCTTTTGAATTGGAACAGTTAGAGAAAGAAAATTGTTGCATCTGTACAGTGCAGAAGAGCCTTTGGAGATGGCTTCAAAGGCCTTTCAGGGTCCCTTTGGCATGTTAGCTGGTATCACGAAACAGCATGCTCGATGAGGACGGGAAAGCTGGCACAGAAAGGCTTGGGGTTTAGACTGTTTTACTGCTTGGCATGGAATTCGGGCGGAACATCAAAATGTCGCCCAGGCTTCCCTCCCTGTGAGTTCATGTAATAAGACATGCCCTAAAGTTCCTGCTGTATGCTTGACCACATCCTGCAGTTTATAGCAAAGTGCCAGAAAGAATTTGGTGATGTTTGCCAAGTTAAGGCAGTCGGGGCAAAATTATGAAGACAAGAGAAACTACGTGCTGTGTTCTGTGGGCACAATGATGTCACTTGAAGTTGTGACCTATTTTTCTCGGCAAGACTCAATAATTTTATGACCAGGTATTTTAATATAATAATTGTATTAATTCTTCGAGAGCCTCACGCATGCATGCAATATGTTTTGATCATATTCACCCCTGCCTACATCCCCATCCTCCTCCCACTTCATGTCCTTTTTCTTCTTAACAGCTCACTGAGGCCAGTTTCTGGGGCTGGTTTAGTGAGCTAAGCTTTAGTCCTGTACATTTTGGGGGTAAAGGTTCAAACAGCTAATTACCTAGACTGAGACTTTGTGTCAAATGAAAGGTGAAGGTAAGTAGAGAATATTAATAGCTTGTTAGGGTAGAACAAAGGCCGCTAGGTCATACTCTCCTGAGCTGCCTGTTAAAGAACTCAGGGCTACCCAGACCTGTTTATCAATCAGGAAGGGCAGACATACTGTCTCTCTGTTCAGTGCTTCCTGCCTAGAGCTCCTCTCTTGCCAATAAGTCCTGTCAATAAGGATAATTATGGGAGACTGGCTTTATGTAGATTTGACTCTGAGAACAAAGGTTTGACTGAGTGAAAGCTTCCACACCAGGGCCCCAAGGTGTGGGAGAGGTCATCCAGTTGCCAGTGCAGGATAAGTCGGGTTTACGGGATGATTTATCCACTGCTGGGATATTTTGGGATGAATCCCTTTACGGAATGGGGAAAGCCATGGCTTCACAAGATTTTGACAGAATTGACAGTAACTATCCAAACGATAGGTGTTCCCAAAGCTTTGCAAATCAGTTTCCCCAGAAGGTGCACACTTGTGGGTTTGTCTAGTGATCTGTCAGCTGTACTTTTATTATATAAGGTTGGTGGCTCACAGCACCAGTTTATGCTGCTCATGTATGCACAGCGTGGAGCCACCCACTGGAGCATGGTTGGCCGACCCAGGACCATCCCCCTAAAGAAAACTGGCTCATGTAGCAGCCACCAACTGTCAGTAGTTCCTCAGCTAGGTGTGAGCTTGAGAACCTTTCTCTCCTGGGATGCTAAATGGCTTCATCTTGTGCAGGTGACCACAGCCACTGTGACTTCATGGGTGCATCTGTTCTGTCATGTCCAGAGGACACTCTTTCTCCCTGGTCTTCTTCAACCTCTGACCCTTTCTATCTTTCCAACCCCTCTTCCCCAATATGGCCCCAGCCTTGGGGAGATGTGTGATGAAGATTTCCCACTGACGGCAGAGAGTGCCGTACATACTCTCTGCACTTGAACCAGCTGTGAGTTTCTTCATCAGCTGTCATCCACAGCACAAAGGAACTTTGCTGAAGAGGTCTGAGAGATGCACTAATCGAGGAGTAAACATGTTTGTCTTTAGAGGGCAGGTTGATACTCTGTCCCTTTAGCAATAAAACAATAGGAGTAGGAATTGCTTCTAGAGCCTATGAACTCCCAACCATGGGGTTTGGGCCAGATTTATAGTATCAGGCCTGTGTTTCTTCCTGTGAAGTGGAAATGCAATGAGAAAGTGGTTGGTGACCCCGTAGCATTTATGCCACCCCTGCTCCCATGGGTGCATCCTACCAGGCTGGTCATTATTGTCGCTTGCAGAGTTCTCAGATAAAACTGTTGATGACCTTTCTCTCCCAGTAACACAGAGAACCTTCAGGACCATGAAAGCAAATGAGCACAGAGAAAGCAGCCCAGGCAGTACCGGCTTGACTTTTCCATGACTGTGGTGTTTTCAGTAGCAGGAGCTTACAAACAGGTTCCTGGTGAACAACCAAGAGCCATCACCACAGCTTGTATTGCTTGAGGTGGTCTCCAAGTCACTCATGACATATCATTCAAGGGGGAGATATCTCCAGACCTGGCACTGGCACTGTTCCTTTAGCAAGAATATTTGGCAACCTATGGTTTCTAGGGGAAACACACACACACACACACACACACACACGTTGAGGAAGTTTATAAAGTAGGTTTCCATATAGCTTTTTAAAATATCCCAGTGTTAATTGTCCCTACCCCACCCCCTACTCTGCCCTACCTTCCTATCTCTCTACACTTAAACCTCCTTCCTCACTTCTAGGGCCCATGAGTCTATCCCTCCTCCCCCCGGGGTATATCTTGGGGAGTTTCTGGCCAGACAACTTATTGCAATTTCCAGCTAAACATCCTGTTTGTTCCTGCCCTCCTTCTGTCTCCCTGGTGGTTAGCTATAGGGCCTTTGTTTACGCCATCTTGGGCCTGGTAATTTACCACCTGCCCCGGGGCGGTGGGGGGGGGTCCATTGTGCAGCAACTAGGTATATAAGGTTTTTCCTAAGCTTGAATAAACGGCATTCGGCATTATCTCCTCACGAATGACCCACATCTCTTGTGCGTTCCTTTAATCTCCAGGCCCTTGCCCGGCTCGTAAACAGTACAGTAGAGTGAACTGTACCATAGAGAGTAACGCAGGCATTACACTCATTGATCCTGTTTCCTTTTTACCTGCATTCTACTGTTCCTTAAGGCTCCTTCCGTCATGGACAAAATGGACAAAACCACAGAGGCTTCCCCCGCCCGCTCTTTATTTCCTACTAACACAAGAACCTCTGAATCTGCAGGTCACCCCTGGCTCCACCTGCGTGGTTTTTGAACTTGGAGGGATCGGCTCTGCCATTGTCATGGCCTGCAAAGCTTCTGGTGCTTCTAGAATCATCGGGGTTGATATCAATAAGCAGAAGTTTCGCCGGGCAAGAGCCTTGGATGCCACTGATTGTCTCAACCCTAGAAAGCTCCAGAAGCCTGTCCAGGAGGTAGTGATGGAAATGACGGGTGTGGGTGTTGACTTTGCCTTTGAGGCCATTGTCCTCATTGAAACCATGGTATGTGTCTTGAGCACATTTCGCGGACACACTAACTTATTAAAGTCAGGATTTTACTGCCGTTTGTTTTATTTGGAAGGGTGGTGCAAACTGAACCAAGAACCTCCAGCATACTAAGCTCGACTCTATATGTCCCATCCTCATGAGGGGCTATGAGTTTTTACCTAGCCTTTTTGAACACAGGGGCATGCCTTGCACTGTTCTAAGCTAGTAGCCTATTCTATCCCATTTAATCTGTAGATCAACCTTCCTGGCTAATTAATAATACCTTCATCTTAAAGCTGGAAGATATTAATCTTAATGAATTTAAACAGCTTACTCTAGGCATCATATTAAGCATGCTATTTGATCATAGTACGTCTCCCATATATTCCCTGAAAGTACACATTAACATTGGTATCAAACTTGAAGAACACAACGTGTGCTGCAGGTAGGCCTGGCCACCCACCCTCAGTGAGCCAATTTAAAGAACCAAATTAAAAATCAAAGTAAAAGAAAATGTAATCGATGCGGCCACATTGGGAAGGACCCAGTAAAGCCCCTAAGTCCATATTCCAGGCCGTGAAGTGAGAGCAACGTTGAAACAGATACCTGCATCTGAGCAGTCCTGGCCAAGGTTTGTTCCTGCAGGTCCTTGGTCGGTCCTGTCTGCACTTCAGTCTCATCCTGTAAGGTGGGCTAGCAAGCTGTTCCAATTGTGAGATCTTTCTCCAGGAGACAAATGCCCAGGCTGACTAGTGCCTTTTTCCTCTCCCAGCCTGTGGTTCATGGGACAATACCCATTTCTTTGAGGTTGTTTGTTTTAGTAGTCTACTCATCCACTTAAGGGTCAAAGGCTTCTTTAGGGGACCTTCATTTCTACCAGGCCTGCTACAAGTTACATGCAGAGCTGCTGAGGTAGTAACCATTCTGTGTCTGCATTTAGGTCTCAGCATTGAAGTCCTGCAATATGAGCTACGGAGTGTGTGTGATTATGGGAGTCGCTCCAACAGGTTCACAGCTCTGCTTTGACCCAATGGTGCTTCTCCCAGGGAGAACCTTGAAGTCTTCTATTATGGGAGGTGGGCCTTTCCATTTCCTTTCTCTTCCCAGAATCCTCTGCGTGCTCCTTGGAGGGAACAGTGGGGGAAGATGGGAAGAAGTAGAAGACAGTGTATCAGAAAATGGAAATGTGGGCTGCACTCTCTGCACTATTTAAGAAGTAACTGAATGCTGGGGATTCCTAAATAGAATCGATTCTGCTTTTGCTTTATAGCTAACCATCTATCTTTGTCCATTTTCTGTTGCTGTCGGTGTGTGTGTGTGTGTTTGTGTGTGTGTGTGTGTGTGTGTGTGTGTGTGTGTGCGGTTACCTTTCATAAAAAGAGGTTTGTTTTGCTTTGTCAATATATTTTTTCTTTTATGTGTATTTTACCTGAATGTATGTATATGCATCTGTTGTGTGCTTGGTGCCCTTGAAGTTTAGAAGAGGTTATCAGCTCCCTTGGGGCTGGAATTACAGATAGATGTAAATGGCCATGTGGGTGCTGGGAATTGAACCCAGTCCATCTAGAAGAGAAACAAGTGCTCTCGGCCAATGAGTCATCTCTCCAGCCCGTGTCAGGATGGTTTTATCAGAGCGAGAGGAAAAAGAAACTGAAATTCACATCAAATAGGAAGCGATGAGCTTAGGATAGCCAAGATGACCTCATCTGTGTGCCACAGGATACAGACCCATGTCTGTGGCTGCTAAGGACTATCAGATACAGCCTTCTGGCTCAGCACAAAGGACTATATGGTCTGCAGCAAGAATAGTACCCACTCAGTAAGACAGAAGCTGGGAAGTAAACAGCAGAGGAAGAATTACCTGCTGAGCCATCACTGGGATGCTGGTTCCAATCTCTCTTCTGTCCCCAGACAAGAGGCTTTGCCGCCTTCCTCTCTGAAGTTTTGTGGTCTGTTTCTTGTCAGGCACCATGCTGCCTTAGAGACTCTTCCAGGATTTTAGAAGGACCCAAGGATTCCACACAACTGCTGGAAACCTGAATGTGTTTGGCTCCAGGTATCTGATTGACCAGCCTTGTACCTGGCTCTCGGATCTCCAGACCTCAATTTTTGGCCTTGATTTTTGCCAGCGACTCCAATTCCAAAGTTGAAATTTGAAAGCTCCTTATTCCCAAACACTATGTGTGCCTTCCTGCTGTGCTGTGTGCTTATCCTAATCTATTTATGACACCAAGTGTGTGTGCATGTGCAAAGGCATGAGGGCATGCTGGAGAGGCAATCCAGATACTAACAGCCAGTTATCTGACCAATTCATAAAAACAAGTTCCCTAGGAATGATTTCATTATGGATGAAAGAATCTGCTGCAGAGGCTGCCCTTTGTCCATTGTTATTCTGACAGGTTCCAGGTTAGTGAAAACCCTGCACATCAATCAATTATGCAGTAGTCAGATATCATATTGTTTCTGCAGTATGGATGCTGAATGTCCACCGAGTCTGTAAGTTAGAGTCCCCAGAATGGTGTTACTAAGAGGTTCTGTGGCCCTTTAGGAGGCGAGGCCTTCTGGGAAGTCCTTACATCCTTGGGTGTGTAAGCTTCAATGAGAACTAGAATGTGCTAGAATTTTCCTCTTCCTCTGTGAAAGGGAAGACAGAAATAAGAGACTCAGTGCAGTCATGCTTAGAGCCCCTCACTGCACAGCTGCCCTTTGTTTCCATGACACTAACCACTTCCTGCCACCTTCACCTTCCAACTGATGTTAGAATCTCAGAGGAAAGGAGTCTGACAACCCAGGTCAATCAGCCAGCAGGTGCTGCAGGAAACTGTTCGTGCCCTGAAGACAACAGAGAGCTTTAGGCACATGGGTTATGGTGATAGCCATGAGAACATAGGTAGTAGGGCTCTTCTATAGTCCTGGAAATTACAGTTCTGTCAGTGACTGGATTCTGCTAGCAACAAACCGTTGGCTTTGACACTTAGGAAAAGGACCAATGAATGAACGGCTTAGATAATTTTAGAAATAGGCAGTCATGGGAGACTTCAGTCAGCTCTAATATTTTTCACATCCTATTACTTTTGTCTTTTCCTTCTACAGGGTATAAAACCAGAGACGACATCCCTAAACTAGTGATGGACTACGTGCAAAAGAAAATCAACATAGACACTCTTATAACCCATAAGCTGCCTTTTGAAAAAGTCAACAAAGCATTCAAATTGTTGCGAGAGGAAAACTGGTCAGTATTTGTGTGAATGGGGTGAGTACATGGTGTGTGTGTTTGTGTGTGTATGTGTACACAAGATGTTCCTGGGTGTAGTGACATACATGTGACTTTCAGTCAGTGTTATGAAAAGTCCATGCTCCCACTCGGCTCTCTGCCACCCTCATGATGACATGTGAAGGTAAATGGTAATTCAATTGTCAAGTGAATTCTTGGATATCACGTTTCTATCTCCAACGCCAGCATCAACTGCAAGACCTCAAGTGTGAGAACTGCTCAGGACTAAGTTTTTGCTTAAAAGAACAAATAAAAGGGAGAATAGATGAGCAAACTTCCCTAATATGAATGTTTTAGAATGGTGGATTTAGGATGCTTTGTACTCTAGGTAACTTGCTAATATATAAAGAACAATGTACATTGCTTTTCTTCTCGATTACTAGAATTTGGAAATTATTATGGGCATAGCACCTCAGTTGATGAGAAAACCAGCAACAACAAAAAGACTGACATTTCAATTCAAAATGCAATCCAGTGATTGTCTTCACACGGCCTTTGATGATTAGAAAACAGAATTACTACTCCAGTTCCCACCAGACCAGTGAGTGGCCACCTCAAGAATGGCGAGAGCTCACAGGGTGAAATGCACCCATAACCGAGGCGTGACAGCTCAGGGCTGTCTGTTCCCATACTGTCTGGTTCTCGTTGCCACATTCAGATCTTATGATTGACAATTCTCTGCTGGCCTCGATTACAGACACTTTCAGTGTCTGTAAGAGAAAGGGCAGTATCAAGAGTAGAGCTGGGAAAAGGAGATGGGTGAGCAGTTCTCTGTCCTAAACGGTATATGCTGTAATTGCTTTGTGCTGTCTCCGTGAGCACAGACAAGTCAGCCACATTAGCAGCTGCTCTTCTGTGTTTCAGCATCTGCTGCGTCCTCTCGCTCTGAGATCCTGACAATGTGGCACACTAGCATTCTCAGCAGGGCTCTTTGGTGCTTCTTTACCTCCTCGAAGATCAAAATCGGAAAGACACACATACGCAATGTTAACAAATTAAACTGTTAAAGAAAGTTAACTATTTTTCTCCGCTTCCCTCCCTTCCTCCCCTTTCTCCCGTCCTGTGGAATAATCTTTTTGTACACTGTGAAGACGTGTTCTCATTGCTTCAGTAAAGAGCTAAATGACCAATAAGCAGGCATGAAGAGGTTAAACAGGAGAACCAGCCTGGGACAACACTGGGAGAAAGAAGAGAGGAGTAGCCAGGAGACCTAGAGAGAAGTGAGGAAGCCAGGCAAATATCATGACAGGCTCCAAATAACTCAGTTAAAAATTAGGCCCCAGTTCCTGCCTCTTGCATCTGAGCAGGCTGTTTCTGAGGAAGCCATGAACAAAGGACAATCAATCTTTAAGACCCCAAAAGCAGCTCAAGGTATTCTAGGCCTGAGCCTGCCACCCTGACAGCTCCGCCGCAGCCAAGGAAGAACACGGACTGGAACTTGCCCAGGTCTGCCCCCAAATGGAAAAGCTACAGCCTTAGCCAGCCTTTCCTAGCCTTAGCCAATTAGGAATATACTAACATAATTACCACTCACTTAAGCCAATCATAGATAAAATTACCTAACTGCCCTAGAAACTCCCCATAGCTGTACCTAAAAGAAGCCTTCACATCCCTCTCAGGGTCATCACCATTTTGTACAGGTGAGCAACCCCACATGCATAATAAGCACTCTGGCTGATTGCATATGTGGATGGTGGTCTTTTGTGGAAATTCTCCAGGACCCTAAGGAGAAGCAAGATGACCTTGCCATGCTAAAACAAAAAAAAAAAAGGTACCAAGCCACGTGGCAGTACGTAGATAAGAAATACGGGTCAATTTAAGTTGTAAGCACTAATTAGTAACAAGCCTGAGCTATCAGCCAAATGTTTACAGTTAACAAGAAGCCCCTGTGTGGTTAATTGGGAACTGTTGAGAACTGGCTGGAGGGACAGAAATATCCAACAACAAAAATCCTGGACATATCATGTCAGAAACAGAGATGAGCACATGTTTGTCTTTGCACAAGGCAGAATTTATTGAATAACCATAAACTCACAAGGGACCACTGTTTCAACAGCAGCAATTTGTCAGAAACGTCAACTTTTCTTGACAGTCCTGGCAGTGGTGAGCAGGGGTCCTTTAATTGCAATCTATTTACTACTACTAACACTCAGATCACATATTACACATCACACAGAGAATGTGTGTGTGTGTGAGAGAGAGAGAGAGAGAGAAATAGAGAGAGAGAGAGAGAGAGAGATTATAGAATGACTCTCGTGAGTTAAGGGGTCGCAGCAGACTTCAGGGGGTTTCAGAAGTCCTAAGAAGCAGAAAACCCAGTAGAAATAAATTTGCAGACAATGAACCAACCTGAGCTGTTGCCCCTGCTAGATCAGAGGTTCTTGATCACTCTAGCGCTGTGACCCTTTAATACAGCTCCTTATGATGACCCCTCCAACCATAAAATTGTTTTCATTGATACTTCATAACTGTAATTTTGCTACTGCTGTGAATCATAATGTAAATACCTGACATGCAGGTGGTCTTAGGCAACCCCTGTAAAAGGGTCCTTTGACCTCCCCAAAGAGTTCACCACCCACAGACTGAGAATTACTGTGCTGCAGAGTCTATTAGGGCTGTTGTAGAGTCAGGCTTCAGGCTGAGTTGACAGCAGCTATAGATACAAAAGGGCGGAACTAGGTCCAAATGACTACATGAGTAGATGGATGGACGGCAGATCTAGGCAAATGAGCAGGTAGGTGGGCAGGCGACAGTGTGAGTATGCCATACCATCAACAGAGACTGAACTGAGCTGAAGACCCTGAGACAGTTCTGAATTATCATCTCCCTGTCGGTCTCTTGGTACACATCCTAGGTGGTCAGTGAGGGCTGTCTCCATCTCTGTTTGTTTGGTTTTTTAGAGAGAGGGGTGTCCCTGTATAGCATTAACTGTACTGGAACTTACTCTGTAAACCAGGATGGCCTCAAACTCAAAGATTCCCCTGCCTCTGCCTCCCACATGCTAGATTAAAGGTGTGCACCACCACACCACCAGGCATCTTAATGCTAGGTGCCTACCTCTTGATGGGACTCAAATGGAGGAGTTACCTCCTTTCCTTCATCTGGCATGCATAAGTTCTTAGGCCTGCTCTTCTCTGTATGGTTTTAATATGTTCACCATAGAAAAGATGGGGGCAAAGTTTTGTATTGCATAGCATTACCTGTCTCATGCTACCTTGCATATGTAGTATCTGTCACATGAGTTCTATACACAATTTCAAGCTTTTCATGTCTCATTAGCATCTTGAGTCCTCCTAGGGATGTGTTTTAGTGCTGTAATGAGCCATAGGTCACCTGCACACGCTCTCGAGTACTCCTATGTCTCTTCCAGTGGCTGTAGTTAGTGAGTCTCTTACCCAATAATCAGGGAGTGTGTTCCAGTCTTCTTTACCAACTTTTTTTTATAAACTACATTTGGTAATGATTTGCATGAGGCCATCTCATTCTAGACCCTGTTCTACTTCACTGGAGTCATGAAAACTAAGTAAAATTGGAAAAAAAGAGAGTGTGTGCTGAACACTGTCCTCTCTTTCTATGTCTCTGTCTCTCTACCACCTGACTATAGATGTAATGTGACCTCACATTCCCACTGACATGACCCCCTTGACTCACTATGTACCCTCAGACCAGGAGTCAAAATCAGATCTTCCTTTTAAAATTTGTTTTGGTCACAACAATGAGAAAAATAATATATGCACTCATTTCATAAAACCAATACTAATGGACACAAAGGGGTGGATCCAAATACAATAACAGTGGGTAAATTCAATTACCTGCTCTTATAAATTATCATCCAGACATAAAAAATAAGCAATGAAACCTAAGTGTCAAACTGCACTATAGACAAGTTGGACTTAACAGATATCTACAGAATATTCCATTCAGCAGCTGCTTTAATTAATTGTGTGCTTTAATTAACTTGGCCGTGATGATTTGGGTAGGTGCTCTCTCCCCTCTCATCGTTGGAATTAACAATACTTGTATATATTATGTATAATTTTAGGCAAATATAAAATAATATGATTGCTTGAAGCCTTATCAGACAACCTTATGTTATTTATCCCTCCTTCTCCTTCTGTATTGACCTCCCTTCCATCTCCCCAGCTAAAGACCCCACCCATTATTCTGTTTACCACTTTGTATCACATGTATTCTGCTATTCCACCTCCCAAGTCCCCAAACCCCTTATGGTTCCTTTATATTTTTAATGGTTTCTGTGGTTACTCCATGTTGTATATACTCAGTTAAAGATTTTGAGCTAGTAATGTATCTTAGCTACTTTTCAATTGCTGTGATATATAAGGTAACTTATAAAAGAAAGCATTTAATTTGGGGCTTATAGCTCCAGAGGGTTAAAGTCCATGACGGTCATGGTGGGTTGTATGGCAGCAAGCACGTGGGAAGGCAACCTGTGTGCACTGGCTTCATTCTCCCCTGCAATTGTTATTTATGACTGAATAAACTACTTATTATAAAAGATCTATTAAACTAATTTAGGTCTTCTAAAAGTATACTACAAAAAGACCAGAAAAGAATGAAGTTTCAGGTGACCTCAGTGGTTCCCTGAAACACAGACAATGATTGTACAGAACAGACCAAGAGGTGAGTGACCAGCCTCCCAGCTGGACAGCCCATGAAGGCACAAGCAATAGATAATCCCACACCAGCAAAACCCGAAGAAAGGAAACATATACACACACTACCACCAAAAAGTAACTGGAATTAACAATTACTGGTCATTAACATCACTTAATATCAATGGACTCAACTCACCTATAAAAAGACACAGGCTAACAGAATGGATACAAAAAGAGGATCCATCCTTATGCTGCATACAAGAAACACACTTCAACTTCAAAGACAGACATTTCCTCAGAGTAAAGGGTTGGGAAAAGACTTTCCAATAAAATGGGCTTAAGAAACAAGCTGGTGTAGCTATGAAGTTTCAATTCTGAACATCTATACCCCAAATACAAGGGTGCCCACATTTGTAAAAGAAACATTACTAAAGCTTAAATCGCATATCAGACCACACTAATAGTGGGAGACTTCAACACCCCACTCTCACCACTGGGCAGGTCTGCCAGACAGAAAGTTTACAGAGAAATAAGGGAACTAACAAAAGTTATGACTCAAGTGGGTTTAACAGACATCCATAGAACATTCCACCCAAACACCAAAGAATATACCTTCTTCCCAGCACCTCATGGAACCTTCTCTAAAATTGGCCACATACTCGGTCACAAAGCAAATCTCACCATATACAAAAAGAAACTGGAATTAAACCCTGTATCTTATCAAATCACCATGGCTTAAAGTTAGAATTCAACAGCAATACAAACTCCAGAAAGCTCATAAACTCATGGAAACTGAATAATGAGCAACTGAATCATCCCTGGGTCAAGGAAGAAATAAAGAAGAAAATTAAAGACTTCCTATAATTCAGTGAAAATGAAAGTACAACATACCCAAACTTAGCAGTATGAATAGGAAAGTTCTTAGTGCTAAAGGCCAACATAAAGAAGTTGGAGAAATCCCACACTAGCTAATTAATGGAACACCTGAAAGTTCTAGAACAAAAAGAAGCAAATTAACCAGAAGGAGATGCCATAAAATAATCAAATTGAAGGCTGAAATCAATAAAATAGAAATAAAGAGAACAATACAAAAAAAACAACAATGAAACAAAGAGCTGGTTATTTGAGAAAAGCAACAAGATAGATAAACCCTTATCCAAACTAACCAAAAGGCAGAGAGAGAATATCGAAATTAACAAAATCAGAAACAAAAAGGGGGATTTACACAACAGAACCTGAGGAAATCCAGAGACTCATCAGATCATACTTCAAAAACCTGTACTCCACCGGGCAGGTGAGGGGGCACACACCTTTAATCCCAGCACTCAGGAGGCAGAGACAAGCAAATCTCTGTGAGTTCAAGGCCAGCCTGGTTTATAGACCAAGTTACAGTACAGGTACCAAAGCTACAGAGAAACCCTGTCTCAAAAAAAAAATGAACAAACAAAATAATAACAACAAAAAAGTACTCCACAAAATTGGAAAATTTAAAAGAAATGGAAAGCTTTCTGGATAGTTACCACAAACCAAAATTAAATCAAGACCAGATAAACAATTTAAATAGACTTATAACCCCCAAGAAATAGAAACAGTCATCAAAAGTCTCCCAACGAAAAAAAAAAAAAAAGAGCCCAGGACCAGATGGCTTCAGCACAGAATTCTACTAGAATTTTAAAAAAGATCTAATTCCAATACTCCTCAAATTGTTCCATACAATAGAAACAGAAGGAGCATTGCCAAACTTCTTTTACAAGGCTACAGTTACCCTGATAACCAAACCACATAAAGATGCAACAAAGAAAGAGAACTACAGACCAATCTCCCTTATAAACATTGATGCAAAAATACTCAATAAAATACTGACAAACTGAATCCAAAAACACATTTAAAAAAATCATCCCTCATGACCAAGTAGGCTTCATCCCAGAGATGCAGAGTTCAACATACAAAAATCTGTCAGTGTAATCCACCATAAAAACAAACTGAAAGAAAAAAGCCACATGATCATCTTATTAGATGCTGAAAAAGTTTTCCACAAAATACAACAGCACTTCATGATAAAGGTCTTGGAGAGACTAGGGATACAAGGAACATACCTAAACATAGTAAAAAGCAATTTACAGCAAGCCAACAGCCAACATCAAATTAAAAGGAGAGAAATTCAAAGCAATTCCACTAAAATCAGAAACAAGACAAGACTGTCCACTCTCTCCGTATCTATTCAATATAGTACTTGAAGTTCTAGCTGGAGTGATAAAACAACAAAAGGAGATCAAGGGGATACAAAGTGGAAAGGAAGAAGTCAAAGTATTGCTATTTGCAGATGATATGATAAGATACATAAATGACCCCAAAAACTCTATCTGAGAACTCCTACAACGGATAAATATCTCGAGTGGTATGGAGGATATAAAATTAACTCAAAAAAATTCAGTAGCCCTCCCATATACAAATACTAAATGGGATGAGAAAGAAATAAGAGAAACACCACCCTTTACAATAGCTATAAATATAAAATATCTTGGAGTAACTCTAGCCAAATAAGTGAAAGACCTGTATGACAAGAACTTTAAGTCTCTAAAGAAAGAAACTGAAGAAGATATCAGAAAATGGAAAGATCTTGCATGCTCTTGAATAGGTAGGATCAGCATAATAAAAATGGCAATGTCACCAAAAGCAATCTACAGATTCATTGCAATCCCCATCAAAATCCCAACACAATTCTTCACAGACCTTGAAAGAACAATACTCAACTTCACATGGAAAAGCAAAAAAAATCAAGAATAGCCAAAACAATCCTGCACAATAAAGGGACTTCCAGAGGCATCACCATCCCTTCAAACTCTACTATAGAGATATAGTAATAAAAACTTCTATATTGGCATAAAAACAAATATGTGGACCTACAGAATCAAATTAAAGACCCTGACATTAATCCACACACCTATGAACACCTGATTTTGATAAAGAAGTCGAAATAGTAGAATGGAAAAAGGAAAGCACATTTAACAAATGGTGCTGACATAACTGGATGTCAACATGCAGAAGATTGCAAATAGATCCATATGTATCTCCATGCACAAATTCCAAGTCCAAGTGGGTCAAGGACCTCAAAATAAACCCAGTTACATTGAAACTGATAAAAGAAAGTGGTAAATAGCCTTGGACACACGGGCGCAGGAGACTACTTCCTAAATATAACATCAGTAGCACAGACACTGAGAGCAACAATCAAGAAATGGGACTTCCTGAAACTGAAAAGCTTCTGTAAAGCAAAAGACACAGTAAATAAGACAAAACATCAGACTACAGAGTGGGAAAAGGTCGTCACCAACCCATCTGACAGTGGGCTGATCTCCAAAATATATAAAGAACTGAAGAAACTAGTTCAAAATACAAAATTATCCAATTTGACAATTTGGTATAAAGCTGAGCAGTGGTGGTGCATGCCCTTAATCCCAGCACTCTGGAGGAGGCAGAGACAGGCAGATCTCTGTTAGTTCGAGGCCAGCCTAGTCTACAAGAGCTAGTTCCAGGAGAGGACCGGCTCCAAAGCTACAGAGAAGCCCTGTCTCGAAAAACAAAACAAACAAACAAAAAAGTGGTATATAGCTAAAAAGAATTCTCAGCAGAAGAATCTCAAATGGCTGAAAGACATTTAAGGAATTGTTCAACATTCTTAATCATCAGGGAAATGCAAATCAAAGCGACTCTGAGCTACCAACTTACACTTGTCAGAATGGCTAAGATAAAAAAAGTACTAAGGACATATTATGTTGGAGAGGATGTGGAGTCAGGGGAGCACTCCTCCACTTCTGGTAGGAGTGCAAACTTGTACAGCCACTTTGGAAATCAGTATGGTGGTTTCTCAGAAAATTGGGACTCAGTCTACCTCAAGACCCAGCAACACCATTCTTGGGCACATACCCAAAGGACTCTCAATCATAACACAAGGGCACTTTCTCAACAATATTCATAGTAGCATTATTCATAATATCCAGAACCTGGAAATAACCTAGATGCCCCTCTACTGAAGAATAGATAAAGAAAATGTGGTACATTTACACAATGGAGTATTACTCAGCTGTTAAAAAAAACACAATGACATCATGAAATTTGCAGGCAATGTGTGGAACTAGAAAAAAAAAACAATCTGAGTGAAGTAACCCAGACTCAGAAAGACAAACGTGATATGTACTCACACATAAGTGGATATTAGATGTAAAACAAAGGATAACCAGACTACAATCCACAGTTCTAGCGAAGCTAGGTAATAAGGAAGACCTTAAGAGATACACATGGATTGCCCTGGGAAGGGGAATTAGATGAGATCTCCTGGGTAAACTGGGGGTGGAGGGGACAATAAAGGTGAGGGGAAGGGGAATGAGAGCATGAGAGAACAAGATGGTCAAGGGGGAGGACGGAGTAGGAGAGCAATGAATGAGAAATCTTGATAGAGAGAATCGCTATGGGGTTAGGGAGAAACATGGTGCTGGGGAAATTCCCAGAAATCCACAAGGATGACTTCAGCTAAGACTCCTAGCAATAGTGAAGAGGATACCTGAACTGGCCTTCCCCTGGTAAACACCCCAACTATCGTCAAAGAGCCTTCATTAAGTAACTGATGGAACCAGATGCAGACCAAGTTCCAGGGAGGAGGAAATATATGAGCGGGGAAGTCAAGATCATAATAGAGAAATCTACAGCGACAGCTGAATTAAGTTCATGGAAACCCAAGACCTCTAGACCTACAGCTGTGGAGCCTCCATAGGACTGAACTAAGCCCTCCATATGTGGGAAACAGTGATGAAGCTTGGACTATCTGAGGGGCACCTGGGAGTAGCACCAGGGTCCATCCCTGGTGCATGTCCTAGTTTTTGGAGCCCATTCCCTATGGTGGGATGCCATATTCAGCCTTAATGCAGGGGAGAGGGGCTTGGTCCTGCCCCAACTTACTGTGCCAGACTTTGTTGAATCCCTATGGGAGCCCTTATCCACAGGGAGGAGTGGATGGGAGGTGGACTGGAGTGGAGGGTGTTGGGAGGGGTAGGAAGAGTAGGAGGAAAGATGGGAGGGAGAACTGTGGTTGGAGTGTAAAATAAAGAAAATAATTGTAAGACAAAAAGGCAACCTACTGAATGGGAGAAGATCTTCACTAACCCCGCATCAGACAAAGGTCTGATCTCCAAAATA
>LOEQ01002577.1:158952-170858 GCA_001685075.1 Bramus lutescens
GTGTGTGTGTGTGTGTGTGTGTGTGATTGGACTTGTAGTTTTCCTAAATGATAGATGTGAGAAGTAAAATAATAACATTAGTAATGTTTGGGCTGCCACACACTAACTGCTGACCACATGTTAATTATCATCACGTTGATCATCAAAGAACCAAATAGGAACTGGATGAGGAGCTAGAAGATATGGGATTTAAAAGTGAATCGGAAGGATGCAACATGCATGGGCCGTGATATGAAGTCTATGCTTACTTCTAGCCTACATGCCCTACCTCCTCCGTCCTACAAGGATACACTCTTCTTCATACAGAGTGTTTGGGAAGGCAGCAAACAAGAGCCATACTCAGAGACATCAGTGAACAGGTGCCCAGCCAGAACTCTGTGCCTATTAGCGCCAGTACAGACTGTTATTTGGCTGCTGAGCAGATTAAGAAAAA
This sequence comes from Bramus lutescens, assembly GCA_001685075.1. Lineage (NCBI taxonomy): Eukaryota > Metazoa > Chordata > Mammalia > Rodentia > Cricetidae > Bramus > Bramus lutescens. Next base: position 159,386 of record LOEQ01002577.1, read on the forward strand.
AAAGTGCAATACTTGAAAGAACCCACAAACTTCTATTTTACTGAAATATTATATTCTTATTGAATATTAAATGTATACAATAAAAATGGTGTTTTCCACTGATTTATCTGAGAGCAAGTTTTTTAGGGCTGGGAATCAAGCCTGAGACCTTGCATAAATAGGCAAGTTCTCTACCACCAATTCACATCCTAGCTGCGCTTCAGAAACTACAGCTGCACTTTAGGTACCATCTAACTATGGCCTTTATTTCTAGGTGACAAAGTAATCCCATTCTTTGCACCACAGTGTAAAAAGTGCAAGTTCTGTCTGAGTCCTCTTACAAACCTCTGCGGGAAACTCCGGTAAGCCCCCTTCACTGTTAGTAAGAGTGTAAGTAGGCATGAATGTTTCGGATACTCTGGCCAAGCATACATGGAGGTAGAAAGATGAGTAAGAACCTTACAGTTACTAATTCTTCCTCTATGTGACTAGCAGATATTGTTCCAGACACACAGGAAGAGAAACATGACAAAATGTTCAGTCACGTGGCTTATAAGAACAATAAAAACCATAGAATGACCTTCAGTGAAAGAATAGGTTTATCTACTGCTGTACAGTAACACAAAGAAATATCATATAATGAAAACAGATAAACTTAAAATATACATACTAGCCTAATTTTACACACATGTTAAGGGAAAGAGGCAAGATGCTAAAGGACATACTTTCTGTGTCGCAGAAAGACAGTACTAGAATTTATGGTTACATGTGTATGTAACAAAAGTATAAACACATGACTGGAACAATAAATTCCAAGTTCAAATTGTATCCACTTCTAGGGGAGTGAGAATGAATATGTAGGGGCCCATCAACTTACTCCAGGGCCATACCGCTTCAGGTACTGAACCTGGGTTTTCCACACAGACACTGTGGCTCAACAGTTGTGAATGTTACTTACCTCAGACTGATTTTATTGAGACCACAAAAAGATGTATTTGTCTTGAATGCTGATTGAAGCATGTTATTTAGGAAGTTAAAGCCTGGGCTGGAGGGATGGCTCAGCAGTTAAAAGTGGTCACTAATATTGCAGAGGACTCAGTTACCAGCATCTGCAGAGTGGCTCGTAACCAATTGTAACTGCAGTTCCAGGAGATCCAGTGCCCTCTCCTGGCCTCTGAGGCACCTGCTCACATGTGCCACACATACACTCATGTATATATGCACACATAATAAGCAAATATTTTACAAAAAAACCCCATATGACTCATATCCACGCCTCTGTTTCTCTACCTACAAGAAGATACTAACATTGGTTTGCAAGATTGAATGAAAACTATACATTTTTGCAAACTCTTAATGAAATGATGGATTTAGACGATGGCCAAGAATTCTACTGGTACAAATAGAGAAATAACAATATGCAATGACCTCTCCAGGTATATTATACCATAACCTTTGAAGTATTCCCCCCAAAACTGTGAAGTCTGAATCAGACATTTCAATAAAAAAAACTTCTAATTTAAGAGGCATTGCTGAGACAGAGAGACATGTTAAACCAGCTTCAGGTTGAATGGCCAGCAACACTCAAAAGGAGGGAAAATCTATGGGACTGATGGTTCCAGTTTTCCACAAAGAAATTATAATATGGGAGGTATAAATTTAAAAAGACATCATAATAAAATACAGTATGCCAACGTACTGAGATGTCTCGATACAGATGAAACCGTGTGATATGGGAGACAAGATGTGCAGTGTGGAAGGTGGCAGGTGAAACGTGACAGGCTGGTAAGGACTTGACAGTTAGCTAAGCTAGAAGGTCACTGGAATGCATGGAGGGGCATTGTACTAGTCTAGTTTTACTTGAACTTTCTGTCAGAAAAAAATATGAGTTAGCAATAGAGCCCTTAAAAGAGCTCCTAACGCACAGAAAACATTCAACAGAAGTCTGTTGGTATTCACATTAAAAATAGTTCAAAAATAGTATGTATGGATGTGAAAAGCACCAAATTATTAGATCCCAGAAAACATTCATCTGGGATGAATATATCTTCTTCATCGAGTCCTTTTCTTTTTCTAGGAACTTTAAATGCCCCAATATTGATCAAGAGCTCATGGAAGACAGAACTAGCAGATTCGCCTGCAAAGGAAAACCAATTTACCATTTCATGGGAGTCAGTTCATTCTCTCAGTACACTGTGGTTTCAGAAGCCAATCTTGCTAGAGTCGATGACGAGGCAAACTTGGAGAGAGTTTGCCTGATTGGATGTGGGTTCTCATCGGGCTACGGGGCTGCCATCAACACTGCCAAGGTACAGCATTAAATGCCATGTAGTCTGCAAACAGAGGTTACTGGGAGACAATGTTGTATGTAGGAGATGGAATTGTCTTCACAATCTGGCTACATTGCTTATTGCCACTATAAATTAGCTGTATCATTTACTGCCCCTGTGACTTTCTTTTTCCACATACTGGGGATTGAACCCAAGGCCCTGAACCTACTAGGAAAATGCTGCACCAATGAACTTCATTTCCAGTTCAGCCTCTGTGATTTTATGTGGGCTATTATATGCCTCTAAATAATCATATCAATAGTTGTGAGCATATTGTTATACTGCATATTAAGCTTCATATATATGTGCCCTGATTTAAATACAGCTTGTTTAAACATGACCTCTAAGCATGAATGTTCACCTGTGGACAACTGCAGAAACCCCACCTATCTCCATTTAGTCTCCCAGCTTTCCCCTGGCTCTGTAGATTATTCTCCCTCGATCAATAAGAATTTACCCATTCCCCATCCCTTTGTGGTTTCAAGAGAGTCTGTTCTTGCAAGATGTGTTCCTGGGATCCTATTAGAATTTGGACACTCTTGCGAGGCTGACTAGGATACAAACAAAGAGACAAGACAGTTCTTAAGAAGCTTTCTTAGGTGGATACCTCAGACATCCCTGAAGTACTGCAGCAAAGAAGCCCCCTCTCTCCATGCTGACTCCACTAGATACATTAGATACAAGTGAGTCTATACTATCGATGGAGTCGGATTTTTCAATGGGCCACCAACTCAATGATACCCTGCTTCAAAACCAAACTAAGAAAGAGAGAGGTGGGTTATAAATTACTGTGCATGGGATAATAAAAGCAAAACAGTACCGATTTCTGACTGAAGCATCAAGAACAGTTTCATGGAGAGAATGCTGTTTAAGTCAGGCCTTAAATTAGGATTTATTTTAACTTAAGGAAGGGGCATGGAAAGTACACTGGCTGGACTCAGGAGGAAGATACTAAGTCACAAGGAGAGTGTTGTGAGAAATCGTAGAAATGAAACTAAAAAGTAAACAGGGGTCAGCAAAACTTTACCAAGTGTGGTGTCTCAGGCCTGATCTATACAGCATTGCAGGGGCAAGATTGTCTTAAATTCAAGGTCACTGCAGCCTAAGGGTGGTACTGTGTCTCCAACAAGGAAATGATCATCATTCAGTTCCATGCAAAGATAGTCAGACTTCATCCCACCTAAAAAAAAAATTGACAATTTGGAATAATCAAGTGTATCCATTAATGTTTATAGAAATATTAATGGTTATTCAAAAACAACTGTGTAGCAAAATAAGGTCCTTTAGAACCACAGATGCCAATTCACCTCTGATCCAGCTTCAGTGGGAAGACAACACCTTCGGAATGTGTGCACTTTTTAATTAGTTCCTAGCATCACTGAAGGGCAATGTGGAATAAGAATTCTTTCCACTTTGGTTTGCTCCTTATGAACTGATATGTTAACGCCCCTTAAATAATTTTACAACTTTTTGGTAGGAAGGCATCTGCCTTCACACTGGCAGGTTTTCACCACTGGATACATCGTAGCTTTATAATAGGCATTTTTTAGTGTCTGTGTCTGAGTCATCGCTGTGAAAGACAAAGCTGAGAGCATCGGCTTTCAGCCACTCTGCATTCTCCCCCATGCAGGTCACCCCCGGTTCCACCTGTGCCATCTTTGGCCTGGGCTGTGTAGGCCTTTCTGCCGTAATCGGGTGTAAAGCAGCAGGTGCCTCCAGGATCATAGCTGTTGACATCAACAGTGAGAAGTTTCCCAGAGCCAAGGCCCTGGGAGCTACTGACTGCCTTAACCCCGAACACCTAGATAAACCCGTCCAGGATGTCATCACTGAACTGACCAACGGAGGTGTGGATTTCTCCCTGGACTGTGCGGGAACAGCTCAGACCTTGGTATGTGGATTTCTCTCCCCGCCCTCAGTCCTTGCATCTCACTTCTAATATGCTCTTTAATTACCAACTAATAAGGGAAAGCGAGCCATGTTTCTAGCAGTAGATGTCCTTCTTAATATTTCCAAAACCCAGAAAGAAAAAAGCTGTGAGCCATAAATCATTGACAGCCACACTGTCCGTCAAAGCTCACTGCAATTGCCTCTGCGTCAGTCTGTTTTTCTGTTCTATAATAAACTACCTGGGCGTTTGATGCTTACCAAGAGAAAAGGTTTATTTTGCTTACATTTTGGAAGCTGAAAAAAATCTAAACAGCATAGGGCCAACTCGGGTAAGACTCTCCTCTCTGCGTCACCCCACATGAGTGGGCTTACGGTGGGAGTACGTGTGTCCACTAGACCTATTAAAGATCCCACCAGTTATCAACATGGCCACAGAGAAGACCAAGGTATGAGTCCTTCAAGGACATGGTCAGAGCAAGTCTCAGTCACAGCACTTCCCAAATGCCAGTATGGTCTGTGAGCTCAGACCTCCAAGACAAGCAGCCATACTACTTACTTTCACGTTGGCTCCTTTGAGATCTCTTCATAGGAAGTAAACAATAGTTTCCAATTTTGTTTTCCACGATGACTCCAATTAGTTCTCACAGGTAACTTGGGGGTTCCTTATTTTTATATAGCTAGGGAACTTCCCCGCTTCCATCAGGTCAAATAAAAAAGGGGATGGACCACCCATCACAGAGAGATCATCTCTGTAGTTTTCAACTGGGAGTGGCCAGATTTATTCTTCAGTAAATAATCACATAGTTTGCATTTTCTTTTTTTGTTTTGTTTTGGGTTTTGTTTTGTTTTTCGAGACAGGGTTTCTCTGTGTTGCCCTGGCTGTCCTGGAACTCACTTTGTAGACCAGGCTGGCCTCAAACTCACAGAGATCCACCTGCCTCCCAAGTGCTGGGATTAAAGGCATGTGCCACCATCGCCCGGCTGTACTTTCTTAAGATACTGATTTTAATTTTGTTTGTTTGGGGATAAAATGACCAAAGAATTTATGAGCTAACTTATCCACCTTTTTTCTTCTTGTTTCACTAATGTGGGTGAGAAGCAGCTGTGATGTTTCCCATGTGAGTGACATAGTCATGCACCCTGGTTACTAACCCTGAGCTTCAAGGTGGCTAAGAGGGGTAAAAGCTGTAAAGATGCACTTTGTGCTGTTTCCTTCCCTGGGTCTTACATGACCAGTACATTCTCTGGAACAGAATGGAGCCAGGAAGAAAGCAATTCCATCCTGACAGCTTCTAGCAGGTGGTAAAAGCTGGTAAACATTGACGGCTACTAAGGACAGCACACATTCAAGGCTTTTTATCTGTGCTGTGCACTGTATTCTGGGCTTCCCACCCTGCAGTCTGCTGAGCTCCATGTCCATTCTGCACATCCCACAGCTCAGTTTTTACAGTGAGAGGCAGCTTAGCGGCCACAGTTTTTCATTATGATAGCTAGCATTAGACTTTGTCCTATTTAGGGTTTCTTTTTTAAAAAAATATATATTTATTATGTATACAATATTTTGCCTGTGCGTATGCCTGAAGGCCAGAAGAGGATGCCAGACCTCATTACAGATGATTGTGAGCCACCATGTGGTTGCTGGGAATTGAACTCAGGACCTCTGGAAGAGCAGGCAATGCTCTTAACTACTGAGCCGTCTCTCCAGCCCCTATTTAGGGTTTCTATTGCTGTGATGAAACACCATGATGAAACACTGTGGGGGGGGGAGCCTTTTGGACAACACTTCTACATCGTAGTCCATCATTGAATGAAGCCAGGACAGACACTCACATAGGGCAAGAACCTGGAGGCAGGAGCCAATGCAGTGTTCAGCAATGTGAAGCCAGCAAAGATTTTTGTAAAAGTATCACCCCAGAAGTTCAAAATCAAGTTGGCCACAAAGGATGTGAACGAAGTTTACTCGTGTCTTCTCTCTGAGTCTCAGAAGATCTAAAATGTTTATGTTTGCCTTGTGGCTTTCTACATGGAATGGCTTCCACACTTGTATTTTCAGTTCTTAGCATTTCTACATGAACCCCAGATTTACAATGTTCTCTGTCTCAGTCAATGGCTAGCGTATACCTCCATTTCTTGGGCTGCTCTTCCATGTGGAGACCCAGAAATTAAGGAAGTTCAAATCCATGGCCTCACAATCTCAACAAAAGACAGATCTTACAGGCAGGATATATCCTAACTGTAGGCTAAAAAATACAGGGAAACAAAGTATTATTTTCTAGCATTTTTTTGCTTAATTTTCAACAGCATTTCTCCCAATCTACTTTTATTCTACTTTTAAATCTAAGTATTCAATGTATGCCTCATTTCTCAGGCTCTATGGAATCACTCACTAGCTCTCTCTTCATACTTTTCAACATTTTGATCTCAGACCTCAGGAACATCTTATATTTTAGTAATGTTTGTGTTAGATTGCCAAACCATTACTGATTAAAGTTTATGCTCCACAGATTCTTCTTAATTCCATGTTCATGTTCCTCAGTATGCATGTTATACTTTGCAGGCTCAGCCAAACAATGGTATTCATACAAGGTAAAATATGTCCCGTCTCCTTTTAATATCTTTTTGATGGTTAAGATTTTTTTTAAACCAGTTGTAGTAGCACATGTTTTTAATCCCAGCACTTGGGAGACAGAGGCAGGTGGATCTCTGAGTTTGACACCAGTCTGGTCTACAGAGCAAGTTTCAGGACAGTGAGGGCTACACAGAGAAATCCTGTCTTGAGATACAAACAAAACAAAACAAAAGAACTGTTTTTGTAGGTTTCACATTAACAGAACACTAGAGCAGAGACTCAAGGGTCAATCAGGTGATGTGAGGACCTCCTTAGCTTTTAGCCTCTTAGGTTACTGACAACATTGTACAAAATTTCCCTGGAGTACAGTATATAGGCACACTAGAGTTCGTGTTTAATTCTCTCCTTGCCCAGGTAATCTTTTGACATTTCAGAAAGCAGCAGTAGACTGCACGACATTCGGCTGGGGATCGTGTACTGTGGTTGGAGCAAAGGTTGACGAAATGAGTATACCCACTGTGGACATGATAATGGGCCGGTCTATCAAAGGAACATTCTTTGGTGGTCAGTTTTTTTTAATAGTGTTTTTATTTTCCTCATTATTATATAAAATTATAAAAGATTATTGAATTTTGAAAAGAAAAATCATTGGTATAAACATTGAGTATATAAAAACTACTCCAGCATTTGAAAAGTCAATGAGGTTTGCATGGAAATATGACTACAACTTACAAATTGAAGTTCAGCTTAAGTAGGTGGGCTTAGTGGTACAAACCTGTAATCCCAGTACTCAAGAGAATAACGCAGATGGAGCTTAAGTCTGAGGCAAGCCTTCATATGCTGAGTTGAAGGCCTACCTAAGCTGCACAACAAGAACCAATCTCAAAAGAAAATGGAAAAACTGGTTGAAATGAGACAATCAGTTGAAAGAAACAGAAGGGAAATTTTGGTCTAATTAAGATAATTCTTAGCTAGAGTGGATAATAATCTTTTTTTTCTTATGAAGAAAACCCTTATTATTTATTTACTTACTTATTTTGGTTTTTCAAGATATGGTTTCTCTTTGTAGCCCGACTGTCCTGGAACTCACTCTGCAGACCAGACTCAGAGATCTGCCTACCTCTGCCTCACAAGTGCTGGGATTAAAGATGTGTGCCACTACTTCCTGGCAAAGAACATTTTTTAAATATAATAAATCAACCCAAATCTTATCTAGTAATTTCACCTCTTCAACAAGCACACTTACCTAGATTGGAATAAACAAAAAGACATTAAACTAGAAGGGGACCAGCAGGAGGTGGGGCAGGTGACAAGAGAGAAAGCTCGGGGAGAGCAGATATTAACAAAGTAGATTCTGTACATGTATGAATTCCAGAAAGATGCCTTTAAATGAGAAAAATTAAAACTATTCCACTACTTCAGATGACAAGCCTTTCTTTATGTGACACTGTGGCTAAATTGCAGGCTGGAAAAGTGTGGATTCTGTGCCGCACCTGGTTACTGCCTACAAGAATAAGAAGTTCAATCTGGACATACTGGTGACCCATAACCTACCTTTCGACAAAATCAATGAGGCAATCGACCTGATGAACCAAGGAAAAAGGTAAACAGCCAAGTCTGTGACTGAGTGGCTTAGAAATCCTTTATGATCTTTTTATTTATGACTTTTTTATTTTATGCATACATGTGAGTATGTATGTGCATGCACCATGTGCATGTAGGTGCTTGAGGAAGTCAAGATAGGGTGTCAGATCCGCTGGAACTAGAATTACAGGCATTTGTGAGCCACCTGATGTGGATGCTGGGAACTGAACCTGGCTCCTCTGCAAGATCATCAAATGCTCCTACCCAGGGAACCATCTTCCAACCCCAAACTTTATGGTTTTTATTGAAATCAACAACCAACCAGATGTCTCTTCTGACTCTACATCAAAATCACCAGTTCAAATAACAGCCATTTGGGAAAAAGAAAGGCTTCCATTTCCACAATACACAGTGTTATACGCTATGCGGTATACAATAGTGGCAAAAATGGATACATGTTTTCCCTTTCACAAACAACAATTAACTCAAGCCAGTTGTTCCCTAGAAGGAGAGATTTCTATAATATAACAGTAGGTTCCTCTGGCCCACTGTGCCTAAGTCTAGAATCGTTTTCTGTGATTTGACAAAGGGCCTTCATGGTCAGAGTCCTGTGGAGCCACTGAGATGTGAGCAGAGAGAGGCAGGTATCAGGTATGTAGAGAACTTCAGCTCTCTCTGCCTTGGCTTGTCCTGGGGCTCCTGCAAGATCCCTTTGCCTGACAATTTTAGATGCACTGTGTCTTAGTATTGGTTCCTAAATATTCATTTATAGCAATGCTCCAAATGAGGGATTCCTAGAGGCTGAGGACTGGGTAATACTGCGATTAATTATTTTAGTTAATTTACAGCCTATATTTAGAAGAGAAATAGGGCAAAGAACTTAAGAGACATGGCAAAGAAGAGGCGGGATAATTAATGTGTTGGGCCCTAAATTAAAGTGAAAGCGGTGGGAGTTGGAAGCAGAGATTAAGCATTGTAGGAAGAGTAAAGGGTCCATGGGGTAAGGACCCAGGTTATTTCATGGAGAAGAAACAAGAGAAAATCTCCCACTGACATGTACTGTCCCAATTTGCAAACATGTCAGGCAGAGCATATCAAAAAGTTCAGAAAAGAGAGAAAAATGGTTATTTTTAAAGCTACATTATGTAAACCTAGTAGTCAAGCCCCTTGTAAATCTGAAGGTTGGGAGGCCTGAGAACCTGGGGTTCATAGCTCCTCTATTGCAACCTCTTTCTCCTGAAGTTCTCAGTCACAGAATACATCCACAAGGAATGCTAAGTAGTAGTAGTAAAGTGGAAATGTCATGCTGCATTGTTAGCAGAAGGACAAACCTCCCATATTCCACAAGGAATTCCTGAGCAATTAGAGGATGAGCAGAAGCTTGGGTGTAGGTCTTCCTGAGGTGACTTTCATACTCCGTCCCTGGTTCTGAGGGAATCACCTATCTATCTCCCAAAGGACAAGTGGCCTTCACCACACGGGCACAGGAATCCTATGAGGGGGAAGTCCTCCTGTCTTCCTAACTCCATAGATGAAGAAGAGGGAAGGGAAAGCCCACAGAACACATAACTTCCGTTTCCCTGGTAAAGGACATATTTAGGCACGGCACCTGCATAGGCAACATTCTTCAGCTGCTGCTGTGGGGTCTGTGATAGGGTTTCTGTCCTTGTTTACACACATGGGGTGACTCAGGAGTGCCATCGTTGGAGTTTTCAGAAAGCAGCCGGCAAGCACATCAACCTCTCTCTCCTTTGATGTCCTACTTTGCCAGAAGTGGTGTCTTCTCAAGGCTAATGCCTCATGCCCCAGCTGGTATGCCTTAATTCCCGACAGCACCACCAACAGCAAAGGCCTCCCTCTGTCAGGTCAAGATTCCACTATCCCCTCGTCTGTCAGCATAGTCACAAATATTATCAATGCCGTGAATGGAGGAAGGTGACAAAAGAGAAGAAATGATTCTTAACGGTGTGGCATCTATCAGGGAGGAGTGGGACAGAGGAGGTGAGGGAGAATCTGACCAGAGCACACTGTGCACACGCCTTCAGTGTCAGAATGAACCCCACTGTTGCACATAAATAGCATATGTTAGTAGCGTATGTTTCTCTAAAGCTCAAACTCTGAAGTGAAAAGAAAAACAACCTTGTGTACTTTGGATAAATGTTCATAGAAATTGTATTTATTGTTTTATTGTTATTATCATCAGCATCCGAATAATCCTGACCTTTTGAAGATAGAGAAGCAATCTGGAATGTTATCTGGTTGGATCTGAGCTTGTCTGGTTGGCTTGCTACTTCACATGATGAGCCAAAGACAGCCAGGAGTTGAAGCACAAGTTTACACTTCGTACCTCAACATAAATGATATACCAAGAGTGTCTGTAAAATATATTCAGGTTTCCGATATGAAATAACCGATGGTGGGTCTGTGGCTCATGGGCACATTGCTGGCTTAGCACGTGTGAAAAAAACAAATGGATGAAGGAATGAAAAGATATCTGACGTATGTATAAATAGAATCATATGTTTAGGAACTGTTTAAAACTATTTTTCAGAAGTGGGAGTTGGAAATGGAAAAATAAATAGGTCTGGTTATATATTTGTAACTTCTGAAGCTGGGGGATGAACACATGGAATTTCTTACACTGTTCTGTTCACTTTCATCTATGTTGACAGCTTTCCACAATAAAGAGACTTTTTTACTGGAAAAAAAACATAATATACATGCATGTGTATATATAAAATATTATCTTATTTCTGTATTCTAATAAACTGTAAGCTAATCTTAACAGATACTAATTTCTTTTTAATATGTGTTAATTTCTTATCTCTTAGCCCCATTTTATAATCATTCACTACAATCATAAGTAATGGGATATCAAAATCTACTTAAAATAAAATGTTTAAAAGAAGAAATACATCTATACTTTCAATTTCTCTCTATAAAATAACTGTCCTTTTGCATGGTAATTATAATATATCATATTTTGTGCTTTGCTGAACAATAAACAGTAACTGGCACAAGCTGATGCTATTTCCTAAAGTCAACTAAAAGTAATAAAGAACAAACAGGGGGGCTGGAGAGATGGCTCAGTGGTTAAGAGCATTGCCTGTTCTTCCAAAGG
>LOEQ01002577.1:175936-192471 GCA_001685075.1 Bramus lutescens
AGGCAGGGAGGGGAGCAGAGAAAAATGTAGAGCTCAATAAATATCAACAAAAAAAATGTAAAAAAAAACCCACTCCAAGAAGTGAACAGCCTTGGTTTAAACACCTAGCAAGCCAATGTCTTCCTTGTGACTGAAACTAATAGCTTCGCAGAGGATGCCCAGGACCCTTGTTAGTAAAAAAGCTGGCACACCTTCCCTTCCACTGCGTCCTCTAACACTAGTGAGTTTGGTCTGTATATATGTGCGATTTTGCCACTCTCTCTCACTACTGACAGATAATGGGCTCTGTAAAATGCCCAAATGTGTCCTTTCTAAAGTGCTACTAAACAAAGTTGCTCTTATTCTAGACCACAAAGCCAAGGATAGATCACTTCTGTCACTGCAGTTTCAAGGTCTGTTTTGGAAAGAAACTATAAAAAAAAAAAAGACGCTTAGTAATAAGGAAGGAAACTGTACCTCCTTCTCTTATTGCTATTAAATTCAAAGTGATCCCTCTTGTGTAGCTATTTATTCAGGGCATATCATGACCATTGCTGTTCAGAAAGCAAAGCCTACTGTGGGACTTACAGAATATCTTGGCCTCACCCTCATGGCAACAAATAAGCCAGACACTACAGAGATAGCTGGGAGTATGATAATTATGCAGAGGTGAGGGAGGTCAGTAGACCCTTCAAATATAAATACAAAAACAAACGAACAAACAGGAGAGCTAAGATACTCCTGAACAATAAAAGAATGGCTTGCCATATCAGCATTCCTGATACATTCAACTTGTATTACAAAACTATAGTAATAAAAGCAGCATGGTATTGGCATGAAAACAGACACTTTGACCAATGGTATCAAATTGAAGACCCAGACATAAAGCCACACACCTACAGACACCTGATTTTTTTTTATAAAGAAACCAAAATAAACACTGGGGAAAAGACAGCATCTTCAACAAATGGTGATGAGCCATTTGAGGGGTCATCTGGAAACCAACGACAGAAGAAGCTTCCTAAAATATATACATGTATCAAGGTGATCTAAATGAAATTGCCAAATAATGTAGGAAATGGATTGTTGGGGAATATTAAGGTATGTTGCTTTTGTTTATGCTGCATTTGTTTAACTCAGTGAACCTGTGATTCTTTGCCTGTCTAAAATGCCTGATGGTCTAATAAAGAGCTGAACAGCCAATAGCAAGGCAAGAGCAAGGATAGGTGGGGCTGGCAAGCAGAGAGGATAAATAGAAGGAGAAAAAGGGGAAGCAAAAGAACAAGGAGAGGAGGAAACTTGGGATCAGCCACCCAGCCACCCAACCAGCCACAGAGTAAGAAGGAAAGTAAAATATACAGACGTAAGAAAGATAAAAGCCCAGAGGCAAAATGTAGTTAGAATTAGTTAAGAAAAGTCAGCAAGAAACAAGTCAAGGCTGGGCATTCATAACTAAGAATAAGCCTCTGTGAGTGAGTTATTTGGGAGCTGGGTGGTGGGCCCTTCAAAAAAACAAAAGAGTAAAACATCACACAACAATGGGTCCCCAACTGAACATCTCTCATCATCAAATGGAGATTTCAGTGCCAGTAATGAGCTATATTTAATCCCCATGGGAACCCCAAAATAACCAGGCTATTGCCAAGGCTACTGGTTGACCTCCACAAGCCAACAAAAAGGCCCCATTGCTGGAGACAACACTTACACAACTCACTGAACATGGAGAAGTCAAGCAAATGCCTACCTAGGGCTGTCACCCCTAATGACAAGTGTCCATAGTACTGGAAGGTACTCCACACACTACCAAAGGAGAAAAGTAAACACCAATCCACCTACAAACTCTGATCTACAGTGGTGAGCTGCCTGCAAGATGCACTAATACAATGGTGGTTCAAAGGCTATGGGAGTAACTAACCAACACCTGAGTGCATTTAAGGCCACTCCGTGAGACGGAATCCATCACCAACGCTGCTCAGGTGGCCAAGAGTTTGAGACCAGATAGGCCAGGGACCTAGGGAAAAACCAAATACTACTGTTCTGCTAAAGGAAGTTAGCCATACAGTGATTGCTAACATTCTGCTATGTTCATAAACGAGAGAGCCTTGCTCAGCCATCATCAAAGATGATTCCTCCTGCCGTAGATGGGAACAAACACAGAGACCCACAGCTAGGCAATGTACAGAGAGTGAGAGACCTGAAATACTCCTAAATGGGATGTCTCCATCAGAATCCTCCCTCGGGGCTCAAGAAGCCTCACAGAAGAAGAGGTAAAAAGATTGTAAGCGCCAGACAGGATGGAGGACACACACACACAAAAAACCCAAGGCCCTCTAAACACCAGACTGAAGTCCATGTGAGCCCACGGAGACTGAGGCAGTATGCACAGGACCCACACAGGTCTGGACCTATGGGGTCCCAGCCCTGAGAGGGGAAGAAGGCCCAAGCCCCCAACCCTAACACAGAAGCTATCTCCAATTTATAACCACTCACAAATGAAAAATTAGTGTTCTCCAACAGAGTCTCAATGGGGGCACAAACCACTCTTAAGGGCAGGCCCCGTGCCCAGTAGATGGCAAACACAAAATGAATTCATTGGCATCTTTGAATGAATCTTTGTCTCACATTTTCTCAGAATTTTTATTTTAACCTTACAGATCCTTTTTGTATATATTTTGGCTTCTGGTTTTTTAATGGGATTCCTGTGTGTATGAACATTTGTGCTTTCTGTAGCTACATTTCTAGTGCTTTTTCATTGCCTCTTTTTCTTCTGCTTATTTTGTCCTAGTTCAGTTTTTGTTTTATCTTTAGATGATTGCTTGCTTTCTAACAAGAGACAGAAAGGGTATTGATTCAGACAGGAGGTGGGGGTGGGAAGGATCTCAGATATTCAGAATATATTTTAATAAAAAAAACTATCTTCAATAAGAGAAGAAAGTAAAGAAAAGATAAAATACACGATCTGATCATTCCAGCAGATCTGCTATCTTCCAGGTCTGCTTCTGACGCTTGCCCTGTTTGTTCAAGTGGTGTTTTACTCTTTTGTGTGCCTTCTAATTTTGTTATGAAAAGACAGATATCATTTACTGGGTAAAATGAACTACAGTATGTGCAATGCTAGTAATTATATGGAACAGAAGAGAAGAAAGCAACCTGCAGTTTTTAATTCTTTACTCTATCTGAGTCTTTAGGTGACCTTAGAAAGATATTCACAGTTGCTCCTTTTCTTCTTTTTTTCTTTTTAATTATCACCCCCTTATCACAGGATAGTTAAAGCTAGAGGGCACTGAAGTTGACTCCTTTCCCTTCTCCCTCACTGGCTGAGCAAAGGCAAAACCCATGCTGAATTAAGAACCTGGTAAAATGGTAAAATGAATTTTGAGGGCAAACCTCCAAGAATAGAAATGTCTACATTTCTACTCCCTCTAGTGGGGACAGGAGGAAATTCTTCTCCCACCTTTGCTGAGAACTCAGGGAGGTAAAATTTACAAGTATGAGAAGACCCCCTCCACCCTACACGACTGCATCCTCCCTGGAGTTTACGAGTACCGGACCAAAACACAAGAAACCTCCGACAAGGTGCCAAACACACTTCAGTTTCTTATACCCGTGCTGCTACTTGAAGGGATGGGATTCTAGTCTGATAAATCGTGATTCTCTGCATTTCTGTCTCTAATCTGGGGACAGCAGTATGACTTCACTTCTCTAAGAATTGATAATTCCTCAACTTGTTCAGCTTTCAACTAGAATATAACTTCTCATCTCCATACGTGGTGGCCCATAGACTCATACATGTGAATACTCAGTCACCAGTGAGTGGAACCAGATGAAAGGCTAAGATCAGGAGGCGTGGCCTTGTTGGAGGAAGTGTGTCATAGGGAGTGAGCTGTGAGGTTTCAAAAGCTCCATGCCAGGCTCTGGCCTCTCTCCCTCTCCCTCTCCCTACCTCCTTCCCTCCCTCTCTCTTCTGAACGTAACTCTCAACTACTTCTCCAGCACCACGCCTGCCTGCTGCCATGCTCTCTGCAATGAAGATAGCGATAATGGCCTAAATCTCTGAATAAGCAAGACTCCCAGTTAAATGCTTTCTTGTCTAAGAGTGGTCTTGGTCATGTGGTCTCTTCACAGCCACAGAAGAGTGACTAAGCACCATAGCTATCAAAGCAGAAAGCAGACGTCCTACTGGTTTCTGTTGTTGTTGGTTGGTTTAAGGAGAGAGGTTAAAAAAATGCAAAGTTTAAATAATCAATCTGAAGTAGGGGAAGGAAAAAGGGCCACTCACTACAATCTGAATTTTATCCCTATCTTGCCCTTAAATATTGTTAGAGTAACAATATTAGATTGTTACCCATCTGACTCCAAGAAAGAAAAAAAAGAAAGAAAAGAAAAAAGAAAGAGAAAATATAAGAGAAGGAAACAAAATGCATTGATCAAGGTATGTTTTAAAAGATTGCAATGTGTTAGAGATTCGGGCTTCGGGCATCAAGGAAATCAGGTAAGAGGCTTTCTGAACCATAAAAAATAATGAGAGCCCGAACTAGAATAGCAGCAGCGAGGAGAAAAGAGTTACAAGATGTGAGAGAGACTGAAGGGTTGATAACAATGATTGCAGAGACCAAGGGAAAGGGAGAAGTTGTGTGAAGGGACCAGGGCCAGTTGGTTTTAAGGGGTCAGTTTGCTAAGACCTCTGCCCCATATTACCCCACCATCCTACATTGACTCGTGTCCGACATCAACCAGACTCTCAGGAAGTATGCCCAGTCCGTGGTCAAACAGGGTCCCTACCCAACCACAAGTAGGAACTGTTCTTGCTATCTTCAGTCAAACAGACCCCTGACACAGCAACCACAGTTGCTGACCAGATGTCATGAGCCAATCACTGAATGATTCCTACACCAATCAGGGTCTACATCCAATCACTTCAAGGAACGCCTACCACAGCTGGAATTCTCCTAAGCAAGCTTAAAAAGGACTTGATTGCCTCCCTCTTTCCCACAACCGGCTCCAGTTTGGGTGGACTCCAGCATGCTGATTTCTCTGTCTCCAGAAGAAAGCTGTTTTCCGCAATTGCAGAATTGATTTGGGGCGACCTAAGACCTACAGTGTGATTCTCGGGATTCTGGCTTGCCATCAACACAGACATGTAGAGAAAAGTCCCTTTAAGAGGAAAAGACAAGATTAGTTTGAAATGAGTTGAGCTTTAAGCACCATGAAATACGTTAATTCACAATTTAGGAAAGCCACCCATCATATAAGTTAAAAGCCAGAGTGTGAGTTAGGGTGAAATGAGGGAAGGACTTGGAACAGTATCGTGGAGATCGTCAACCCTAAGGTCTGTCTTCAGCAAATAAGCCTTGAGATATACAAAGGAAGTGTTCTAGTAGGTTCGTTTCAACAAAAAATTCTCCATCCACACGCAGCATTTAGGATTCTATCAAGAAAGCAGCAACCTCCGTCTCTCTTTGTCTACTCTTAAAACGTGCCCATTCTGCTCCCTCATTCCCTTCCAGCAAATTCATCTCCCCGTGTCCTGTGGCCCCTGAAATCCCAGGAACCCGGCAGAAGCAGACATTGGAGCTCGGCAGTTCGTTTCTAGGCCCGCCCCTCTCCCTCTAGGGTTCCGACTTATCAGGAAACTCAGCCGCAGGGGGCAGTGTGGACGCATCCTGTACGCAGCTTCACTGGCTCAGGATAAAATACCCGCCATCTCTCTCTGCGGAGCGCGGGAACCCAAACTCAGGCTCCGCCCTTCCTGCGTTAGCCCCGCCTCCCTCTCAGGGCCCTCCCTACGCACAGACCCCCGCCCCCTACGCACGCCGCCTCTGCATCATAGCTCCACCCCCGCGCTCATCTCCGCCCCTCACGCACGACCCGCCCCTACCCGGGATCCGCTAGACTTGTTGCTTGACGTTCACCTCACGAATCCCAACCTGCTGACATGGCGAATCAGGTATTGAAAGGCGCGGTGGGCCCGAGCAGAAGAAGGGAGCGCTCGGGGGGAGTGCGCTGCCGCCAGCCCGGGAAGGCGAGCGCAGCCGCAGCGAGGGCGGGAAGGCTTTGTTTTGGTCCTGAGCTTGCGGAGCAACTTTGCTTTTTGCTCTGCTCGGCCGGAGCCGGGTGGGAAGAGGCCCGCGGCCTTCACGCCAGCTCGCACTTGTAGGATGGCGGAGCTGGAGCACTAACCGTGCTCAAAACTACCAAGCAAAGTCAGACTGTTCCTTGGGCCTTCGCTTTCCGTGTGCAGCACCGTGTACCTGTTTCTTTAAATCACATCTCATTGACTTTCAAGTCCATCTCCAATAAACCCAGTGACTTGCAACCTTATTTTGTCAACGTAATTCATAAGCATCAAGTGACCTAACAAAATCCAACCTTCTCATTAGGCTTGCGTCTGGGGTAAGGAAAGGCAGTACTGAGTGGAATCGCTTTGGTAGCTCATTACTTTAGATGCACGATTAAAAAAAAAAAAGCGTAATGAATTTTAAACTTTCCAGGAGCCACATTAAAAAGAACACATAAAATTAATTCTAATTACCATTACCTGATAGTTACAGCACTGTTTCAACATATTATCAGTATTTTTAAATTGAGATATTGTTACTCTTCTAAACTTTAAAAATTTACATTTATAGCCGATCTCAGTTCATACTGACCTTTTCTAGTGGACTTTCAAGTCCATCTCCAATAAACCCAGTGACTTGCAACCTTTATTTTGTCAACGTATTTCATAAGCTGTCCAAAGAAAAAGATTATTAGGATACATGATAATAAACTTGTGGTTCCTTGGATTACTAGCCTAGCCTACTGATAGGACCTGGGTGGGATTTTGTTGTTGTTCTTAGCTTGGCTTGCCTTTTGTTGTGTTGGGGATCGAATTCAGGGCCTTGTGCATTCCAGGCAAGTGCTCTACCATTGAGCTATATCCCTAGGTTGGCTCCTGTATCCTGTATTCTTTATTTTGTCCTCCCGTTTTTGTTTGTGTAGATATAGTCTCACTATGCAGGTCTTGCTGGACCAGAACTTTCTGTATGTGGGCCTTAAACTCACAGAGATCCTCTTGCCTCTGCCTCCCAAGTGCTGAGATTAAAGTATGTACTTCCACACCCAACAGGACCTGTATCTTAATCTGTTCTTAGTTAAATCCTTTTTTTAAAATTTTTGTGTGTGTGCATGTGTATGTGTGTGCATGCGCATCTGTGTTTGTGTGCACCACATGCATGCAGAAGCTTGTGGAAGCCAGAAAAAGACACAGGTCCTCTGGAACAGGAGTTCCATCTAGTTGTGATATAGATGCGGAATCTGGAGTCCTGTGCAAGAGCAGCAAGTGCCATCTCTTCAGCCTTTCAAATGTATGTGTGTATGTGTGGTGGTGGTTTTTCCAGGGAAGGTTTGAGATGGGATCTTTCTATGTAGCCCTCCCTGTCCTGTAACTTGAAATGTAGACCAGTCTGGCCTTGAACTCTTAGAGATCCCCCTGCCTCTTAGGTGCTGAACTAAAGGTTTGCATCACTATCCCTGGCCCTTTAATTATATATTAAGTATATTACTTATGTGAAACCTAAAAACAATTCTCCATTTCATGCAGAGGTATACGTTTTCTGTGAACATGTTCACTTCATTTAGTTTTGTGTGTGCCTGAATGTGTAGTGTGTGAGTGTTTATGCATGTTCACATGTGGGCATGGGAAGGGCTGAGGCTGGCATCAGGAGTCTTCTGTCACTCTCCACCATATGTGCTGAATCAGGGTCTTTCACTTGAATCCCGAGCTCGCCAGCACAGGTAGTCTAGCCAGACAGCTTGCTCTCAGGATCCCCTAGCTGCCATCTGAGTGCTAGAATTACAGACAGGCCACGGCATCCATGTATGCTGTGGAGCTGAGCTCTGGTCCTCATGCCTGCACAGCAGGGCTTTTACCCACTGAGCCATCTCTCCGGCCCTGGTACACTCTAGCATTAGCAGTCATTAGTGTCTGAGTTGCCTGTCGAGGAATTATTAACTTAGGAGGATAAACTGTTTACTGCCTTTCCCCCACCTCAGGTGATCAGATGCAAGGCTGCAGTCGCCTGGGAGGCTGGAAAGCCTCTCTCCATAGAGGAAATTGAAGTAGCACCTCCCAAGGCTCACGAAGTTCGAATTAAGGTAATGGTACAGCAAGGCTCTGTGGGAAGAAGCATGCAGTTAGTTTCCAGATAGAGGAGTAGCCCTGAGGGCTGCAGAGGATAAACCCAAAGGGTGATGTCCAGGAGGAGGCATCGGAAGCCTTCCAGCCACTGAATCACACAGTCCTCTCACCTGCCCTCCCTAGAGCAGCCCTCACCGTCATTTTATGTTTGCTCTGGGGCTGAGAAGCCAAGCCTCTGGATTAGTGGACTACAGCGATATAACTTTTTATGGTTTGGGTTTAAGGCAGCTTTATATGATCTTCTCCTTCATGATAATCCCATAACTCGCAGTGTGGTGCATTAAGTCAAAGAATAGACTCGATCTTCAGGTTTGCTTCCAGAAAACTGGGAAAGGTTCTTGATTGATTAGAGCAATAAACAAAGTTCTCTTGCCTAGAGAGCATTAAAATGCCCCTGGTGGACAAGGCCAGGGTTCAGTGGATTCATTAGTCCCCTGCCCCTTACCCTTCACTGTGGCTAAGAAAAGAAGTTACCCCTGGAGAGAGGCAGAAGACAGCATTCCCGAGAGACCTTTGACTTCTTGACATAAAACTTTGTTTTACCCTCTGCTCTGTACTGGTTTTGGGTAAAAAGTGAATGCTTTAAAGTCAGAACCATTACATGTGTTCTGTTCCATAACATTCTGGAAAAATGTTCCTCTTCAAGGAAAAGAGCCACAGGTCTCTTGCATTCTCATGCCCTCGGACACACCATGCACTGTGCCTGTGCCCCAAGGTTCACAAACAGATCTGATTAAGAAGCACAAAGCCTAATGCTTTTCAAGATCCTTTTCAGCCAAGTCTAAGAATCTGAAATCTCATAATACTTTGTGTATTTCTGTTCATGTTCAAAAGTTAAGCTGGTAGGTGCTTTTCCAGTAAAGAAAGCAGTTTGTCCTAGATAAACGAAGATGAATAGTTTGGACACTTTCGTCCCCCAGGAAACTGGTGACGTACTGCAAAGAATGGGGTACATAGGACAGAAGCAGAAAAGCATAAATACGAACAAGATTTTTCCTTTAATTGATTTTTTTCTTTAATGTATATGTTGATGGACCTCTGAGTTCCTATGTGCCAGGCACATTCAGGAACCTGAGGAGACCAGAGGGCGTTGGAGCCCAGGGGAGTTGCGGGTAGTTGTGAGCCGCCTAATGTGGGTGCTGAAGCCACAAACCGGATCATCAGCAAGAGCAGCATGCACTCTTAGTCACTGAGACATCTTTTCACCACGTCCCCCACCTTGTTTGAGTAGAAATTGGTTATGTCGGCCTAAAGACTCCATTCCACTAAAAGCTCTGAGTTTGGCGGAGACCAGGCAGGCAGGCACCTCTCAGAAATAATGTCTTCTTAGGCATTACATTCCAAATTAGGAAGCCAGCAGTGAGATGGCCCCCGCTGTTTGGATCCTCTTAATAACAGAAGGCACATTGCTGGTGAAGCCACTAGCTTTACCTCTGCTTGCTCATATCAAAAGGGAAAATGGCTCTGTCACACCTTCCTGCATATTAACACACCACCATGCTCATTAGTACCAAGAAGCCTGCCAGGTCTAAGAATTGTAAACATGCTAATTTTAGAGAAGTACAGTTATAAAGGAAATGTAGCTAAAAATTTACAAAATGTGCTATCTGCAGCTGCATGTGCACACTCAGATAGTTTTTCTCTTGACGTCCTGGTAGATAATCGCCACCGCCATTTGCCACACCGATGCCTATACCCTGAGTGGAGCTGATCCTGAGGGGTGTTTCCCAGTGATCTTGGGACATGAAGGCGCTGGGATTGTGGAAAGCGTTGGTGAAGGGGTCACTAAGGTGAAGGCAGGTAAGGAAGGCATCTGATCCACTCATAATGATTTTGGCTTGTTTCTGTGGGAGTGTTACTGATTAACTATCTCTATTTCTGAGCAGATCATCACCTACGAAAATTGTCAATTAATTTCACTTATCTTGGAAGCACAAGTATTTGGATTCATTTTTTTCCTCTTTAATTTTGCAGACTGCTTTTCATTTGAAACAACTGTCCTAAGTACATTACCAAAAGCAATTTTGGCAAGTTAAGCAAGAATTTATAGGGATGTGTCAACGAATTGGTGGTTTTGAAACATATCGACCTCTTGAACCTCCAATTATTGAGAGTTTTGTTTAGATCAAAAACTTTGAAACTCATCTTTCTGTTTGTGGCTGGTTAGTGTCTGAACCATGCTCTTTAGATGACGTTTCTAGCCTTGAGGCTATTTCTTTGCAGGCTTGCGTCAGCTGATGGAATCAGGAAAACTGCTGTGTTCACCTAGAGCTGGCCTCACCACTCAGGATAATAATGTCACATTTGTTTCCTAGGTGACACTGTCATCCCGCTTTATATCCCACAGTGTGGAGAATGCAAATTTTGTCTGAATCCTAAAACAAACCTTTGCCAGAAGATAAGGTTAGTATCTTTTTAAAAGTATATATAGCTCTTTTAAAAAGCTAATGCGTGTGCATGTACTATGTGTCTGTCTGTTGCACATGCAGAGGTCACAGCAGGACATCAAAGAGCTCACACCCCACCTTCATCTTCCTCCCTGTTAAATGACAAACTTTTCTTGGGGAGATATAACACATACATGTCTACTTAGCCCACATAGGGAGCCCACAACAGACCAAACTACAGATACCACCGAAGCCCAGCTTGGTGAACCATGAGTTTTATTGGGGTTATTTACAAGGATATGGGTGAGGGATCACTTACAGGAGCAGAAATACTCAGATAGTTGCATTCCCAAAGCCCATCCCAGCACAGGTGACAGCTCACAAAGGCTGGGAACCTGGAGCATACTGCACAGCCTGCAGGTTAGAGGCTGTCCTTTCTAAGTGCCTCAGTTGGTCTGTCCCTCTTCCAGGGAGCTGCTCTGGTCTGAGACTCTTCTTTGCAGCTTGGCTCTCTTGTCTGAAGGGGACCCTTACTCTGGCAAGAAGGGGCATAGTGAATCTGGTTAGTTTCAAGGACTTCCTGAAGCTATTTTGACTTGTTTACCTTCCTTCTTAAGGAGCTTCCTTGCAGAATGAAATGTTTCAGTTTAAGAGGAAACTGTTAGTACAACTTCCCTACCTCTTTCCTTTGAGACAAGGTCTCTTATACTGAAGCTCTCCAGTTCAGCTGTGCTGTGCTGGCCACAGCTCCTGGGTCTGCCTGACTCCTACCCAAATCTACCCCCTGCCCTCCGCACTAGGGTTACAGCATACAGGTCAGGCCTGGTATTTCACATGGATTCTGCACTTTGAACTCAGATCTGCATGCTTGCACAGTGCTTTTAACTGCTGAGCCATCTCCCCAGCTCTCTATTAATACAGTCTTACAATAAGAAATCATATTAGCAGTAAGAATGGTGCTGCAGAGATGGCTCAGTGGTCAAAGCACTTGTACTAGCTGCTCTTCCAGAGGACCCAGGTTTGATTCCTGACACCTACATGGTGGCTCACAACCGTCTAACTCCAGTTCCAGGGGAACTGATGCCCTCTTCTCGCCTTGGGGCACTATTCACACACATGGTGTATGTACATGCCTACAGACATACATGCAAACACACACACACGCAAAACACTCATACACACAAAAAAATAGATCACAGCAAGTATTTGTGTAGTGACTTATTCAGTGCCTGTTGCTCAACACTCAGGAAATGGAGACAGGAGGTCACAAGAATCACAGCCCAGACTACAGACTTCCATAGCCTCCTTTCAAAGAGCCACAAAAGGATGGTGGGGGTGGGTGGGTCAGAGTTTTCTTAATACATTCTCTTTCTGTAAAGGCAGGTAAATTTGCAAGCAAAAACATGTATTTTTAAAGTGAAATAAAGCTCTTTTTATGAGCTGCTTTATGGCCCATTGAATCAGAGTAATAAAAGCTACCTCAGGAGGGTTGTGTGAAGCCCAAAGGAGATTACAAACCCCTTGACACAGAAAGGGTAGTTCTGTTGTGAGGACCCTTTGAGATCACTTAGATCTTGTTTTCTTTGTTGCCTCTTGTTTTTCTAGACAGGGTTTCTCTGTATAGCCCTGACTGTCCTGGAACTCACTCTGTAGACCAGGCTAGCCTTAAACTCATAGAGATCCACCTGCCTCTGCATGATTTAACGCATGCACCACCATGCCTGGCATTTGTTGCCTTTTTTATTGGGCTAGAACACAATACAGTAGTCATGGTACACAAATTGTGCAGCCCAGTGAGTGTTTACATGCTTCCATACGGCCTGGGTAAACCCTTCTCCCAGCACAGGAAGCGATCTGTACCAGCACCCATCTGTGCTCCTTGTGTCCTTAGACCAATACCTGACTCCTGCAGAGGTCACACTGTCCTGGCAGCTTTCCTGTAGACCTTTGTGTAGTTGAATCACGAGGCATGTGCTGTCGTGTTTCCTCCATTTGTGTCTCTGCACGGTGTCTTAAGTTCCTATGTGCCTGTCTGCTTTTGTGTTGTTCTGTCATGTTCCACTCCAGATAGCAGGGCGTGTTCACTTGCCTGCTATTGGTGGGCACTAGGTCTACCAGGGAGGGCTGTTGAAATTAGTGCTACATTCTTACCTGTTTTGTGTTGGGTATGTATGCTACTTTCTCGAAGAGGAATCCTGCGGTTTGACTGGGTAAGGTGTGAGAAGTACACACACAGCTTTCCAATGTGAATGGAAGAGTTTATATTCCTACAACAATGTATAAAAGACCTGTTTTCTAATTTGTGTATTTATTCATGTATATATTTCTTAGTATCAGGTTATTGTGTTTATTAGAAATGATAAATGTTGGGGCTGAGACAATGGCTCAGTTGGGAAAATTCAGATCCCCTGACCTCCCACACAGGGAGATAAAAGGAAACATGATAATCATTAGATCAACTCTCCCATCTAACACAGTAGCTAAGAGACCCTGTCTCAAAGAGGGTGGGGAGACTAAGAGCAACCTCAGGGTTGTCCTCTGACCTGCACACACTCTGAACCCTCACACCATTGGTCACATGTTAATGCTTTTCTTGCCATACGTTCAGATTTTTGTAGCAATAATCTACAAGGAAGATGCTGCTGCTTCTCTACACTGTGTAGTGAGGCCAGAAGCATGCTTCATCCAGTGGCTCAGGGCCACCACATCTGGCTGAGCCTGTACTCCTAAGCAAATGCTAGTTCCTGTCTCTCATAAGATAACGGAGTTTGGGAGTTGTTTTGGGGGTCATTTTGCTGTTTGATTTTCCCCTTAGCGGTAACCAGTCACAGTCAAAGAGAAAAGCCAGATGTGGTGATGCACATCTTTAATGTCAGCACTCAAGAGGTAGAGGCAGGTGGATCTCCGAGTTTGTGAACACCCTGGTCTACAGAGCACCCTCAAGGTCAACCAGGTTTAGATAGTGAAGTCCTGTCTCAAAAAAAGGTGGGGTAGAACTCAGATCCTTGAGAAGTGTTACCCTGTTGAAGCCCCATGGAGATGCCTCTGTTTTTCACTAGATGAGTTGGATAATTGGTTTGGAATGTCTTGTATAAATTGTTATGAAGCTTTATTTGCTTCTGAGTGTTTATGAAATTTAAAAGTAACGTCACAGAAGTTGAATCTGTTAAAATCAGTTCAGTTCCGAAAGCGCAACTTAACTGAGATAGGACATAGTGGACACGGTGCTCACAGCATGCAGATCCCACAAGGACCCTGAAGCTGAGGACGATCACGGTTTTTGTAGCTTTATCTAGTAAGGTGTTGGAATGTGGGCAGTTGTTAGTGAATGCATCAGAATGGTGGTTCTCAACCTCTGGGTCACAACCCCCTTGGGGTTAAGTGATCCTTTCATAGTAGTTACACACCAGATATCCTGAATATTAGATATTTATATTACAATTCATAACAGTATCAAAATTACAATTATGAAGTAGCAGCAAAGTAATTTTATGGTTGGGGGTCACCACAACATTAAAGGGTCACACACAGCATTTAGGAAGGTTGACAACCACTCCATTAAAAGTTAGGAGTTTTTGTCCTTGTATACCTTTCTGAGTATTTGCTGGTCATTCATTATTTTTGAAACAGATTTTTTTTCTATAGAGTTAAGGAAATGAGTCTACCCTTCTCTTTTCATTTCCCTTTTCCTTCTCTCTAGAGTCACTCAGGGGAAAGGATTAATGCCAGATGGCACTAGCAGATTTACCTGCAAAGGAAAGTCTATTTTTCATTTCATGGGAACCAGCACATTTTCTGAATACACAGTTGTGGCTGACATCTCTGTTGCTAAAATTGATCCTTCAGCACCTTTGGATAAAGTCTGCCTTCTCGGGTGTGGCATTTCAACCGGCTACGGTGCTGCTGTGAACACTGCCAAGGTAGGAGACTGGACTGGGCTTCGGCTTCTGCCTTAATTCAGAGAGACATTGCTGAAACAGTGGCATGCTGCTTACAGACTGTTTTTTGATGTAGGTGGAGCCTGGTTCTACCTGTGCCATCTTTGGCCTGGGAGGAGTTGGATTGGCAGTGATCATGGGCTGTAAAGTGGCTGGTGCATCCCGGATCATTGGTATCGACATCAATAAAGATAAATTTGCAAAGGCCAAGGAATTTGGAGCCTCTGAATGTATTAACCCCCAGGATTTCAGTAAACCCATCCAGGAAGTACTCATTGAGATGACAGATGGGGGAGTAGATTACTCTTTTGAGTGCATCGGCAACGTGAAGGTCATGGTGAGTATGTGTGCCTCCTCCTTTTGTGCTTACAATACTTTTTTAAAGTGCAGTTTCCTGAAGATCAAAGATTGTTTTGTTTTGGAAGGAACAGCTTTGATAGGAATTAATTCTAAAGAAAGCAGAGGATGGTAATAGCTTCTTGAACTACTTGGAACTATTTGAGTGGGATATGAATAAAGTTCAGAAAGGGGAAAGATGAACAAAAAAATGGTATTTCTTTGCCTTTTGAGTGTATGTTAACTGCTTATCTCATGAAATGAAAAGCTAAATAGTGTGGAGAGCATGAGCTTTGGAATTGGATATGCACACACATCCTGACATGGTGACCTGAGCAGAGGATACAGATTCTCACAGACATGGTTAACATTAAATAGTGAGTTTCTTACAATTACTTTTGACACCTTCTTGCGCAACTTTTTTTAGATTTATGTGTATGAATGTTTTGCCTATGAGTATGTATGCATATGACATGTATGCTTGCTGCTCACAAAGGTAGAAGAGAGCATTGGATCCTCAAGAAGTGGAGTTGTGGATGGTTGTGAGCCACCTTGTGGGTGCTGGGATCTGAAACCTGGTCCTCTGCAAGAGCAGAACGTGCTCTTAACCACTGAGCTATCTCTCCAGGCCTAAAATCTTTTTGAGTTTAGGTTTACTTTTATTTTTAAACTGATATCTAAAAGCATAAAGCTTGCACGTTGATGGATCACCAGGCAATGATCAATCCTTTGTGTACTGTTTACATCTGCCTAAATGGGGGAAACTATTAAGATTGTCTAGCTGTGTTGAGTAGGAATAGCAGCTGGCAAACACTTGGGCTGTGCTGCAGCAAACATGGGGCTGCACCATTCTTGTTTGGGCCAGAGTCCCCCAGTTCTCCCTGATCCGTCTCATTCTCTCCTGTCCTCTCAGGAAGTGAGTTTATGAGGAGAAAGTCACTCTTAGGAAGCTGAGCTTTAACTAGATGAGGCCTTTGCGTGTGTATTGACGTGTTTCTGATATGTTGGCGTGGCTCCATTTAGTTAACCATCTGTGTCTCCTCGGTGCCTGTCTGACTTGGGCGAGGTGATGACTGTGGCTCAGTTGTGAAGAGTGGGTATTGGCTTTTGGAAGCTGTATTGGTGGCGCACATTACAGGTCTTCTCATCAAATCAAAACGAAAAATAACATGGTCCTTCTAATCTAACAGCACCCCTGGCTCCAATCCTAGTCCTTGGTCTCCTTCACCAGTGCTATCTTCTAGCCATATTTCATATTCGAGTTGAACTTCTAGAATCTCTCTTTGAGCCTTCTTTCTTCCCTTGCAGCACTGATCTGTCCCTTGTGACCCTGGCACTTCGTGCACACAGACTGAATTTGCTGAGTCTGTCCCTTTCCTAGCTATGAATCTTGATTTGCATCCCAGGGCCTGGGCACTTGAGGCCACGCTCTCAGCAGCTCCTTTCTTATCTCCTTAGACTTTACATTCTCACAGACGCTTGCAGAGCCGTGCTTTTTTGGACCTTCTCCAAAGTTACTGAGAGCTGATGGCACATTTCCATCTCTCCTTTCTGTCTTTCCCCTCCTCCAGAAACCATCATCCCTGAGGGAGACACAATCCCCACCTGCACCATCCTTGGTTATCTGTTTGTTGTAGGAGCACGGGCCCTTTGTTCATCCCGGCTGCCTGGCTAGCTTACACCCAAAATAACCACACAGAAATTGTATTAATTAAA
>LOEQ01002577.1:197011-229186 GCA_001685075.1 Bramus lutescens
CCTCAGCCTCCACTGTGGCTGTTTTTTCAGGCCTGTGTCATCCAGTCCAATGTTTAGTAACCCTAAAATAGGAAAAGAACAATTAACTCCAAAGTGTTTACTTTTTCACAGCTAAGGATGTGTCTGAATTCTAAAAAGGTTTCGTTCATCTTGAATCCATGTAACCTCTGAACTGTCTGGGTGTTACCCAGGAGAGGAATGCGATTAAATACATTGCAGAAACTTGTTGCGTAAACTTATCCTTAAGAATGTGGTTTCTTTTAGGATGGAAGAGTGTAGAGAGTGTCCCAAAGCTGGTGTCTGAATATATGTCAAAAAAGATAAAAGTTGACGAATTTGTGACTGACACTCTGTCCTTCAACCAAATCAACAAAGGCTTCGACCTGATGCACTCGGGGAAAAGGTGAGCTTTCAGTTCAGCTGACACTTAAGAGTGGGAGAAATGAGCGGAACAAATAGAACGTCAGTGGTTCCTTCATGGCTCAGAGGGAGCAGGTGCCTGCTGTCAAACCCAGTGACATGAGTTCAGTCCTCATGACCCACATGATAGAAGAGGACTGGTCTGCACACATGCCAGGGTGCACATAGATACATAGAATAAATAAATGTGATTTCTTTAGTTCATCTTCCAAATTTGATTCTTCTTGCTCTGTCTCACAGCATTCGAACCGTTCTGAAGATATAAGTTCAGAAGAGAACACTGTCCTTCCTGTACTTTTTCCTGTGATCAGAAGAGAATAGACTGACAGATCTGCTTCAGAAACTACTAGAAGGAGTGCCTGTAATCATGTCTCTAATCAAGGACAAGGCAAATAATCACAAGTCAGTTTTTTGAACTCTCCACGTAAATAATTGCTGCTCAAGAAATATTTTAACATAATAAAAATACTTTCTGCATTTGTGAGTAAATTGAACATCTTGTCTCTCTTTAGGCTGCCCAGTATGCTGTCTAGAAACAATACTAACCTAAAAGAAAGGCTAATTTTTAATTCATCCACATAGGTTTAGTTAACAAGCCAAGATTAGAATATTCTTTGTCTGCAAATACCGATTAGAAACATACACTACCAAGCAGTCAGTAAACTTGTTAATTTAGGCAGCTAGTTCAGTAATACATCCTTGACTGTGTTGACAACAACCAAGTGGCCAGGTGAAGTCAGCCCTGCCTGCTCATAGAGCTTCTTTTGGTAGAATTATGAGAACAGAACAGTGCAGTGTGCTCTGTCAGATGGACACTGACTGCTGCCCATGTGGTAAATACCGCAAGTCAAGGGCATGCACCACAGGATCACCTCCTGCCTAAATATCTACTCAGCTAGTCCCATAGCCCAAAGTGAGGCCATGCCATGATGGCTGCAGAATGTTCAGAAGCATGACCTGTCATCTCACGTAGGGCTCAAGTACTGATTTGAGTTGAAACACTTAGAGTCCACCCAGCTACCGATAATGCAAATTCGCTTCAGTCACATTGTCCTGTAAACTGTTGCTAAACTGTGATTGATGTCAGTGCAAGCGGGTATAATCTGTCCCCTAGCCACACAGTTCAAATCAGATCCCTGGTATCCTGGTTGTGTGCTTCTCTCAAAACACCATAGTACAAATGTGCTTACCAGTTTAGTACAAAGATGCAGACAAGTATCTTTGGCTTGTTCTGGGGGTTGGGTGGGGAATGTGGAACAAGACTAACAGGGCTGAGAGCCTCAAGAAAACACCCAAGTTTTCCAAGTTAAAGCTTTACCCATATTTTAAAAGCTGTACATAGGGATTTCTCAACCGTCTTCACATAAGTTTCTTTCAGTAGATGGCAATTAACAGATGCTCAACTGGTCAACATGGCAGAGAATAACTGGATTGCTAACCCTAAATGAGATGTATACTTCACACTCCTCCAAGGCTCAGAGACTTTGTGGAAGATGGGGTAGAAAGATTTTAAGAGCCAAAGGTAGTGGATGATTTCAGGCCAACTTTTCCAGACAACCTAGAAGCTGCAAATATGAACTCACAGAAATTTGTGACATGCACAAGACATCACATGATCAAGCCAGACGATGCACAAGACATCACATGATCAAGCCAGACGAAGTCCCAGCTTGAAGACACGCAAGTGAGCACAAAATCCCATCCCTAGCCAAGGAGCTCTTATGGCATGACCCCTGCGCTCACATTCTAGGCCAGGCTTCCACTCTTAGCAGTTGGGCAACACAAATTGAACTCAATGAGTTTAAAGTGGAAGAAAACACAAAGTTGGGGGAACTAGGAAGATGAAATTGGATCTGGTATGAGGTGGGAGGAGAGCAGTGTACCAAAATACATTGTATCAAATTCTCAATTAAAAAAACATTATTTAAATAAGACTCCAGCCTGGCGGTGGTGGCATGCACCCTTATCCCATCAGAGGAAGGCAGATCTCGAGTCAGAACAAGTTCTAAACTATGAGCCAATAGTGATATTGCTAAAGGCAGAGCAGTGGACTGTCAGCTAATAAATGCTGAGGGTTGATACATCTGAGAAGTGCTTCTCTATAAAATGTTCATGTAAATGAAAAACTCAATTTGGGAAATCCAAATTGCAGATCAAATGCAAGCAAATAGTGGATTCAGGGAAGGATATCAATGAATGCTAAAGTCATTGTGTGAACATGATATCCATAGTCTCCAAGTAGCTTCCAATCTACTTGTTTAAAAAAGTCACAGTAAAATAGGAACGGGGAACAGACACGGAGTGATCGAGCACTGGAATACTCTGACAATTCATACAGGCCGTAATGAACGCAGCATGACATCCACAAAGTCTTCTGTCACAATATTTCTCCTGAGCATATCCTCATGAGAACTAAGACTTTTATATGCAACTGTCACAATTTTTCAAGTGTTAATTTCCTATAACACTCAAAGAGCAGGTAAGTTATTCCAGAACAAATTACTGGCCCATGACAGGGTGGGGTGCTGAGAAGAAACTTGGGGGAAACTGAGTCTGTATACACATTTATTATATACCAATGTTAAAAACTGTTGGTATAACAATTACATTACAATCACGTAGACTCCTTTGCTGGGGTGCAGGTACTTACTGGGAATTAAACTGCCAAGCCTCGTGTGCTAGTCAAACACTCTATCAACCGGTAATATTCATGGAACAAGCATCCTTAAAGAAGTACAGGCTGAAGTATAGTACCCTTTTCTTTTGTACAAAGTCCTGGGTTCAATCCCAGGACCAGCTCAGGGAAAAGAAACAAAAGTGGAAACATTTGTACAGTTGGGTATAGGTAACTACTACTTCACTATACTTTCAACTTTCCTATAAAATTTTCAAAACATTCTGTAAGGTGTGATATATGTAAGTACACACCTTCACTGAGACTAAAGAAAAAGGAGTCCCTCTCCACCACTCGGCCCTGTTCCTTCAAGGCAGAGCATCTCACTGAGCCTGGAGCCCCTGGTTTCTAGCTATGCTGGCAGTCGGCAAACCCCAGCAATCTCCCTTACTACTGGGATTCCAGGCATGTGTGGGGACACAGCTGGCTTTTACATGGGTGCTGGGATCACAAACTGGTACTCATGATTGTGCATCAAGCAAACACTCTACTAAGCCATCTCTCTAGTCCAAGAATTAAAATTTAAAAGAGATCATTTACATATATCATGGGTGTGTATCTACCTTTGCAGAACATTCTGTTGTCAATTTCAACCAAACCAGAAGTGATTTAGAAATCAGTAATTAAGCAATTGCAAATCCTTAGCCTTTTTGTCCATAATTTAAAATGCATGGGAGCCAAGTATTTTACACACTGCTGAAGGGTTTCTAAACTACTTATCTACAAAAATATAAAACAAAGATAAGGAATATGATCGTTTATCTTTATTGTCACAACTGGATTTGGAGTCACCTAGGAGACACACTTTCGGAAGTGACTGGAGTGTTTCCACCATGCTGAACATAAATGGCAACAGCATGTGGGCAAATGTCCTAGAATGAATGTAAAGAGGAAATGGAGAAAGCCAGTCAAGCACCAGCATAATCTCATCTACTTCCTGAGGACACAAGGTTGATGCTCTACTGTGACACCATTCTTCCAGGATGCACCATGTTCCTTTAAACTATAAGCCCAAATAAATCTTCCCTTAGGTTGCTTCTGTCGGGAATTGTCAGCAACAAAAAAAGGCACAGATGCCAAGGGCAAACATGTTTTCTTCTTTTAAATTGTAGCTACAGGAAATGCAAGATGGATAGGAGGATAAAGAACGGTCATCGTACAAGTTAAACTGTGTATGTTGCAGTAGAGGAGAGCACATGCCTACTATATACAAGGTCACCAGTTCAATCCCAGCACAGACCAAAAAAGCTAATACATTAACTGTGGTTGTACAAAGTAGATGTTTTGTAAACTAAACCTATTAACTAGAAATATTATAATTAGACTAGAGCCCATATTGTTTTTTTAAATCAAACCAAGGAAAGCACTCCTACAAGCATATCTAATCTTTCCACAAACTACACCAAGGTTTCGTTCCTGAAGCTTTATTTTCTAATGCTATAAACTTAACACCACCCCACTTACTAATCCTACTGTCAGAATACAAACTGCTCCCCTAAATAAACCATATTCTTAACCTTAAAAGCTCTCATAATACAGCTACATCTCAAATGGTGCTGCCATGTTCCTGGATTAAACAACATGCAATTATGGTACAATATTATACCTGAAAATGTGTGTATGCTCCAATGGTCATGAGTTTAGTTTGGATAAAATTAGTCTCATCCCATCAATTCCCTCTGAAATCCCAACAAATGCAACTACAGTAAGTGGGATAATCATTCAAACTTTTAATCTCCCTTTACACATTATATTAACATTCATATTACAAAGCATTCCATTCACAAATATTACAGTTTGATTAAAAACTTTAAACATACACACACACCCAGAAGTCTACAACAGATTTAATCACTTTACTAAATCATTAAAGTCATGAAAACATTATCATTCTCTTAAAGCAATAAGGTCTGAGGCACTCTGGAAAAGATGATGTCTTAAAGTATGTGTCACTGGTATCAAATTATATTACAATAAAGTCATGAGATAGCCAGGAATCAAGGATACTCTCACGACAGCTTTATGATATGGTGTGTCCCCACCACACACACACCGAGCACAGGTGCTGGCCCCAGGGTCATTTTCGATGACTCCCATCTACAGAGGTGAGGTACATTGCGACAAAGAACAGCAGCATCCCCATGGGCACTTAAGAGTCCTTTCTCCCTGCTGTCAGTTACTAAATGCTAAACTCTCAGTCACCGCGACTGTGCGGACACCTGGAGACATTGTGGAATTCTTCCCCGTCATCTGCCTGCCACAGGACAACTGTCACTCTTTGAGTACTTTGGAGGGAAACCTCAGCAAAAAAGGGTTCTGAAGAAAAGGGGTTTCTGACCTCACACACTGGCCAGACAAGTCTGAGACGGCAGTGTACTGTGAAATGACACTAGCAGCCAATTCCCCATGCCAGACCTACAGTCTGACCACATCCCAAGTGAGCCTTCCCATTCACCCAGAATCCACACTGCAGGAAGTCTTTCCTGCACACATACAACGGTAAATAATTAGCATGAGAGTGAGTAGAGTCCAATTGCCCACCAGGAATTAACCACTAACAAATTATGGATCCACTTATGACAGCAGATAGCCTGTCAAAACAGAATCAACCCAGACCAAAGGTCATACAGTGTTCAATAATTTCGTATATGGAATTTAAAATGTATATATATATATATATATATTTCCATATATACCAATATATAATTAAAAATCTGGAGCAATGTGTTGCTGAAGTTTCAAGATTTCTCATCTCCAGCACTCTCCTGGAAAGCGGCCTGTCTGTGGCAGTGACAAAGCAATGGAGCAGATTCAGGGTCAAAGAAGACAGAGAACTGAGGGGTGAGGCTAGGGAAGGAAGGAAGCAATGTTTCCTTTATTCTTCTCAGCTCTTTCAGACCCCAAAAAAGCTCTGAGGACACACACCAAATGCCACAGTCCCTTCTCAGCCACAGTCAAAACAAACCGAGGGATTTCTAAAAAGGCTCTTCATTTCTATACTTTCAATAAAAAACAGTACAAGATAGTGTTCAGACATTGGGCATCTTGGGAGGATTAAAACTGGGACATGAAATGAGGCCGGGAGCTATCAAGTCTCCGGGTAAGAATTTCACAGCCAGTGTCCGTGACCAGCAGGGTGTGCTCGAACTGAGCGGATCGCTTCCCGTCCCTCGTCACTGCAGTCCAGCCATCTGGCCAGGTTTCATCTTGCCATCCACCTTAAACAAGCAAAAACAGTTGCTTAGTTTTGTCATTCACATCACTCAGTCTCTAGGTTAGTATGCATCAAGAAAGGAAATAGCCTATGTTGGGGCACACCTTTAATCCCAGCACTTGGGAAGCAGAGCAGGCAGATCTCTGAATGAAGCCAGCCTGATCTACAAAGTGAGTTCCAAAACTGTCAAAGCTACACAGAGAAACTGTCTCAAAAAGCAAAGAGAGGAAACAGGCAGTTGAATCCCCCATCAAGATCATCCACCTCAACACTCTGTTTCAGGTAAAGCCTTTCCATTTCATCCCCATGTGCAGCACTCACTAATGAAGTAATCGTGTCCAGTTTTCTTCAGTGTAGCAAATTGACCATTTTTCTATTTCTCAAATCAAGGTGACATTTCCAAAATAAAGACATCAGACTTCCTTTCAGCAAACACATGGAAACTCCTCCCCAGAGAACTGAGCAGAAACTTGAACTGGCAAATTTCCAGACTAACGGAGTCAACTACCTCAGTGTACACAGTGAGCACGAGTTCCCACACTGCCACAGCATGTCACTCCAACGTAACTGCAAATGGCTGGGGACAGATTATAGTATGAAGTCCTTATAACCAGAGAAAGGAGAAAAGAGAAATAGGGTTTTTGTTTATTTGTTTGTTTGTTTCTGGGTTTTTTGAGACAGGGTTTCTCTGTGTAACCCTGTTGTCCTGGAACTAGTTCTGTAGACCAGGCTGGCCTAGAACTCAGAGATCTGCCCGCCTCTGCCTCCTGAGTGCTGAGATTAAAAGCATGCGCCACCACCATCTAGCCTGAGAAATAGGATTTTTGAGGGCTAAGATTAAATCAGAGGCCTGAAGCGATGGTCCCGTTAGCAAAGCACTTTTAAAAGCATTGAGGCCCTGAGTTTGACACCCAGTACCCATATAAAATGTTAGGTTCTGAAAGACTTAGACACAGACAGCTCTCC
This sequence comes from Bramus lutescens, assembly GCA_001685075.1. Classification (NCBI taxonomy): domain Eukaryota; kingdom Metazoa; phylum Chordata; class Mammalia; order Rodentia; family Cricetidae; genus Bramus; species Bramus lutescens. The sequence goes on from LOEQ01002577.1 coordinate 204,286, forward strand.
TGGGACTTGCTGGCAGCCTGCTTAGCCTAATTAGCAAGCCCCATGTCCCAATGAGAGACTTATTTCAAAAACAAAGTGGATGGCTCCAGAGAAATAGAGCATGAGTCTGACCTCTGGGCACCGAAGCACACGTGGGTATTCAGAGCTGGAGGGTCTGGGAAGGTGTGCTTCACCAGAGGGCTCAGAGAAACCAGTCAACAGCACTCACATGCTGCACTGCCTAAACCCAATGAAGAACTCAGAGAAGTACTTCCCAGTTACAATCTGCTAAATGCTGACAACAAAGCTCCCACATGACAGCCCGTACTGCCGGAGGAAGAGAGAGAACGGCCACGAGAGACCAGTGTCTGGGATGTGGTTACTTGTCATGCTGCAGGAAACCACAGCTGTGAATGTTGACTGTGGAGGACTGGATGGCTCATCGGTCTGGCAAACTTAAACTTTGCAACATAAGCAGCTATGTGTCCTGGGCAAGTTAGACTCTTCAAAGATCTGTTTACTATTCTACCGCCTTCTTCATTAGCTGGAATTAACTTGCGTAACTGTGTCTGTCTCCTCGTCCCCCTCCTTTATCAGGCAAGAACTTCTACAGAGGCTTGATGTAGAATCGCATTTTGAGAACTCATCCTTTGATAAGATCTCTATGAACAGGGACCACAGTCAAGTACTTTACACTTACTGACAGCAGAATTATCACATTCAAAGTATCTTCTTAGAAACCGTTGGATGTTCAAGTCTCTACATACTACCCATCAAGATGCAAAGGGGACAATGAAGCAAAAGGAGGTAGGCAGAACCAGCTACTGATTGGATGGGTAACAAAAACAAATGAAAGTTCAGCAAATGTTACAAGGTCTGAAATATCAGCAGATAAGGGTGCTTGCCAACAGCCTGACAACCTAAATTTGGTTCCCAGACCACACATGGTAGAGAACAAATCTCCACTCATTGCCTGCTCTACATACTATGTGTATACTTGCAAAACTTAAAGATATGCCAGGAAGCAGTGGCACATGCCTTTAATATCAGCACTTAGGGAGGCACATAGAGGTGGATCTCAGTGAGTTCGAGGCTAGCCTAATCTACAACACAAGTTCCAGGACAATCAATACAGAGAAACTGTGCCTTGAAAAACAAAAAATAAATAAATAAATAAACTTAAAAAAAGGCATAAAAATTTACAAGAAATGTTACAAATAGAGTATAGGAACACACACTCACCTTCACAAATCATTGGCTCAATTGTAAACACGTGGCCCGACTTCATCACACCAACTGCCTTATTTTCTGAAATTAAAAGAAAGTCTCAAAAGACACCAAAACCCAACAGCACTGAACTGAACAGCTTACAGGAAGTCGAGACTGACATTTCCAGCAGTTCCCCTTCAGTAAATTCTCTCATAGTATGTCATTCAGCAAAGAGGCTATCACCAGTAACCACCTGTCTGCGGGCAGATTGTATTCCAGCTTGGCTTTCTGCGATAAAATAGAGGGATGTCCACAGGCTAGGCTTCAGATACAGTCACCACTGTGGAAAAGCAGTCTTTATGTACAGAGATTAGAAAAGGCAATCACTGCTGGGCGTGGAGGAGCACACTGTAATTCCCAGAACTCCGTAANNNNGGGGTGTCAAACAGAATGCCACTGCCCATCACCCATATCACCCATCCACTTAGGGAAGTGTGAGTGATATGTGTCATGCCAGAAGCCTCTCAATTCTTTGAGGAAGGGGAGGATGGTTACATAACTGAACACACACTAGGAAACAAATACACAACCTAGAAAAAGGTCTGTAAGTAGTCTTTTATCTCATTCTCAAAGGGATCTAAAACTGCAGAATAGGAACTTGTTTAAATAAGGAGACATCTCTTTCTATATGAAAGCAAATTGCGCTTTACATTCTACATATTTACTTTGCCTTTTGTCAACTTCATAACTAATATTTTTAGGAGCACCGTGAAACATGAGTAAGGCTGCCTGGTCCTGCTTCGCCTCCAAAACTAGAATTTAAAAATAGGAACAGTCTTTTCAGAAAGGCCTCACCAATATGGAGCACAAGTTTAAATTTAAAAAATGAAAGCATAAAAAGTGATAATTTATCAGCTAAATAAACATGGCATTTACTCAGGCTGGCCACCAGAGGGCAAACGTGTCAGTTGCTCCAAGGTTCTTTTGCAGTCACAGGCAACTAAGTTACTACTGTACAAACACTAACTTTATCAACTCCAGCTGCGCAGGCAAGCCACCCACACACTTCCATTCCAGCCCCCTCCTGATGAACAGCCAGCATTACTGCTCCCCACTACCTTAGGCTCCCCAATGTACACTCACTGCAGATCTGCTTTTTAAAGTCATGTGAACCCTTGGAAGCAGAAAGCAACTAAGAACTCTAAGAATTAGGCTTTTCATTTCTAATATCATGAACTTGTTCTCAAAATGGCCTGCAACTTCTGATTTACAGGGAATCATTCCCCTCAGTCTACCAAAGAGAAAATGCTAGGAATTCTTGTGTGGCGCCACAGAGAACAAGAGGCATGAAGAGATCTAAAGCTGTGCTGTTGGTTGCTTCCACAGCAACAGAAATGGGTTTTAATGTTTATAAATAAATAAACAAACAAACTACAAAATTAAAAACCAGAACAATAGTTTCTTCCTCAGCCCCCATGTGAGCAGCCACGGTTGCTGTGTGTTCAGGATTTCAACTGCTATGTCCATAGCAGTGCTCTCCCAGAAATATTTCTAAAGATGCTAACATGTGCAGTCAGACTCCCCCATCTTTTCTTCCTCACACTGTCTGTTCCTTGCACTCAAANAAAAAAAAAAAACCCTGCAGGCAAACTCAGCGTAGGTCTCACTTCAAAACATCTATTCAGGACTCCCTCTACCTGCAAAGTAATCTCAGGCATGCTTTAGTTAATGTCCAGGATCCAGTGACCGACTGCTTCAGTCCTTACTGTAAGAAGCACTAGACCCAGGAGAAAGACTGAATCCAAGCAGACAGACCCCAAAGCATTTATTTACTAGACTCATAATCCAAAGCAAAGGAGCTGCCCGTGTGAGCACATAGTCTGCGGAAAGCCGGGCTCAAAGACACCGAAGATGGAGCTCGGTGCCAGTGCTTGCCTAGCAGGCACAGTAAACAACAAACAAAGCTGAGGAATGATGTAGAGATGTGACCATCACATGAGATAACGCATATCATGTCACCATCATTCTAAAACATCAGGTCACTTTTTAGGTAGGAATGTCAGGCAAACTCTAAGTGCTTCCCAGGTATCAACTCAATCCTAACAATTCCTGGATATTGTCATTCCCTATTACTGTAGGATGAGAAAAATTGACACAAAGACATTACTGAGTGTTTACATAAAAGTTCAGAGAGAGAGAGAGAGGAAGAAACGTGTGTAAGTGCATACGGTCACATGCATTAAATTCCTGCTGCTCACTGTCGTGGACAGCTTTTACTTCTAACACCAAATAACATATGTATCCGTTAATGGTTATCTCCCAGAGAAAAGATCTCTGGAACACAATGCCTTAGACTTCCTTTGTTTTTCTTCCGTACTACTCTTGACTTAAAATAAGTACCTATTCTCCTTTATTAAACCAATAAATAATAAGTAAAGAATTACCAGCAAACCAAGTTAGGATGAACTGATTTCACCTAAGGAACCAGAAGGGTGACAAGACTACGTACGGATCACCACATCCATTGAAGTCTCTCCTAGAGTGAAGTCAGGTTACACTTCCTACTTCCCTTGCGGTTAGATATAATTAAGTCACTCAATTCCTACAAACTGGAACAAATACAGGTGATTTATGCGCATCCCTGGCTGGTAGACTACAACTCCCAAGCACATCCTTCCAAGCATCTCCCTCCTCTCCTGACACATTATCTGTTGACTAGGAGATGATGTCATGGTGACTGGTGACTGGAAAAGACGGGTTGAAGGAAACAGAGCCTGGATCACCCCTTCATGACCAAACACCTCCTATAGACTATCATGTAAGAAAGACTTCAAACTTATGTTTAAACAGGTAACACTGGGAAAAGGTGTACTCACAGCAAATACATTCCTTCAGGAATACAAAATAGAAGGCCCTAAAGTACTTGAACAGTACTCACTGGCATAGTGTGGCACATTGGGAGCTGTATGGAAAAGTTTGTGGATTCCATGCCCACAATAGCTTCGAACAACTGAAAACCCATTTGCTTGGGCATGTTTCTGAATGATATTTCCCAGCTCTCTGTATCGAACACCAGGCTTCACTGAAAGAAAAAAAAAATGAGGAAGAGCAGCACTTAACTAAGCAGTTGGTTTCCATGTAGCAAGGACCTTTGTATGTATACATGGTGCCTTCATTCCTGAATATAGAGATGAGGAAATTCAGGCACAAGAAAATCCAGTCAGTAATGACAAAGCTGATTCAAACACGGGAGCACCACTAATGTAAAACAGGGAAAATGCCATGCAGAATACCAAGGGGTCAAAAAAAGCACCTTCTGTTTTCTCTAAAAACTAACACTAAACAAGAAAATGGAAAACACACTTTTTTATCCTCTTACCCTAAGGGTATCAATCAGGGTTCTCTAAAGGAACAGAACTTATAGAGGAAAAAAATGTATTTTTTGAAATACAAAAAAGGTTATATTCAAATATTATATAAAGTTGTCCTCTTACCCCCAAAAGCACAGTAGGTTGTGTGCCTATGTGCACACATACATATATGTAATTTTAAAATTGTTTTAAAGGTGGTACATCTGAATACACAGGTAAAAAATTAATTTGAAAGAATCTTTAATATATTAGTAGAAAAAATAGTAAATTATCGATATTGAACATTCTAATGATTCTGACTTAATTTAAGTACATACACTATCTGTATATGGCTTAACACACAGCAGAGAGAAAAAGACCCTACAAGTACCAAGGATACCATGCAAAGCAAAGAGGGAGGCAAACCACAGAAGCTCCATCCTCATCCCAAATCCCTATCCTTGTTTTAATTTCTTATGAGAACACAAGGCAAGTGAAAACAAAAAGTCAAATAAAGAGAAAAATGCAGGGCGCTAAGCAGTGGTGGTACACGCCTTTAATCCCAGTACATCGGAGGTAGAACTCTGTGAGTTCAAAGCCAGCCTGGTCTATAGAGCTAGTTCCAGGACAGCCAAGGCTGTTACACAGTGAAACCCGGTCTCGAAAAACCAAGAAATAGATAAGTAAAATAAACATGCACTGAACACTGGCGGTATGTGGTGCAAGAGGTCATGGCTGAGGCTGACCTGCATCAATGGCTTGCATCAGGCATTCATATGTAGTCTGGACAAGTTTCTGTGCTCCTTCATCCACATCTCCAACAAAAAAGGTCTCATTTAGATCTCCGTGATAACCATTTCGATAAAGAGTGATGTCCACTGGGAGGGGGGAAAAGGCAAATGTAACCAAATGAAAACAATACTGTGTGCATTGTCTAACTCCCCAGTGAGTGTGGTGCTGCCTAAGAAAAACCCTCAGGGGAAATTCAACTCACTGTAGAGAACAAGAATACGGCTGTGCAGCACAAGACAGATGCAGGCTTTTATGTCAGTAATGAGATCCATTGTGACAGAAGAAATAGTACACAGAAGACAGCTGTGTAAGATAAATAACCAGGTTAGCAACACTGAACTGACGACTTCACTAAGTTCTGAATTAGACAGGAAACATTTCCACTATCTTTAACTAGCTCTTCCTGGGACACAAGAGCAAAGCTTATCTTATCTAGTTCTGGGGTTTTTTAAAATCCCACTGGTCTTTCATCCTTGTAAGCATTCATCTGTCTTCATCCCAGGCTTAAAATAAACATTACTGTGTCACTACAATAAACTATCTAGAGAACACACTAAGTGAGTATCTTTACACTGCGGAGCGGACAGTTCATCCCTGAAAGCGCCATCTGCTGTCACAACAGAAAGGCAAGGTCAGTCAGGTGTTGTGGTGAGGGCTTTAATCTCACACTGGGGAGGCAGTCAGGTGGAGCTCTTTGAGTTCAAGGCCAGCGAGAGCTACATAGTGAGACCAGGTTGCAAATATTAACAATAATTAAAAACTGAAAATCAGGGCTGAACTCAGAATCTATGAAATCTTCATAAACAACCTTAAGAAGTCAGTAACAACTACAATACAGTATTATATTTTCTTTCTAGCTGTACTCTCTACTTTGGATACTACAAAGACTAATTTCATGAATAATAAAAATGCCATGTAGGGAGGGGCCTGAAGAGATGGCTCATTGGATAAAGCGATTTCTGAATAGTAATGAGGATCTGAGTTCCTATCCCCAGCATCCACATAAATACAGTCAAGTGTGGAACACATGCCTGTGACCCCAGCCCTGAAGGAGCAGACACAGGAGGAGCCAGCTTGTCTAGTTACAATGGTGACGCGCCAGGTTAGGTGAGAGTGCAACAGAGGAAAATACCTGAAGTCAGCCTCTAGCTATGCACAGGTAAGCACACACAGACACAACACTCACACAAGTGCAAGCTTTACATTATACACGTTTTAATGTATGAATTGAAATACATACATATATAATACACACATACAACAACACACTCAGACAAGTGCAAGCTTTATATTATACGTTTTAATGTATGAATTGAAATATATAATACACACACACATACAAGACTATACCTAGGGAGGCCTATCAGTTTTTAATTTTTATTGAGAACTTAATCCATGAATATAATGTGCTGCAATCATGTTCACCACATTCCTTCCACTTTTCCATTCCCAACTTTATGCGTTGGTTTTAAAAACACCAAGTCCTCTCAGTGCTACCTCCTGGAGCATGGGTTGCATCCCTGACTCTCCCTCCCTCAGAAGCAACTGTTGAGCCCCCTCGGCTCCACCCAATGCTAGAATCTTGGCTGGCGTGATCATGTAAGGTTGTGTGTGTTCAGTCACAGGTGCTGTGAATTCACGCATCCAAAGCCGTCATGTCCAGCACACGCTGCTTCACTGCAGATGTCCACAGCCTCTGACTCTAAGGATATTTCCACCCCCTCTTCTAAAATGGTCCCTGAGCCTTGGCAGAGAGTAGGGTGAGAGGATGAGGGTGTGAGACAGATGCTCCACTTAGAGCTAACACTCCAGTCTCATCTATTTCTCTGCATGTTGGCTACTAGTGAGTCTCTGGATTAATCGCCATCTACTACAAAGAGATGGTTCTCTGATCACAGTTAAGAGCTATTCTCCTCTGTGGTGCAAAGATAAGAACCTAGGGTACCATTTAATACTGGGTCCATTTAGCAGAATAGTAGTATCATGTTCTCCCCTGAAGTCTATGACTTAGATTTTTGGCCCAGTTAACAATATCAGGCTTGAGTTTCTTAAATCAAATCAGAAAGTGGCTGGTTATCCCCATAACAACCATGTTATTATGGCACCAGGGTCATCTCTTGCCAAGCCAGTTGTTACTGTAGCTCACAGTGTTCACAGCTAGGTAAGACTGTTGACTGCTTTTCTCTAGGGGAGCTAGCTCAACACATGCAGTGTTTGCAAGACAGCAGAGTACAGGAGCTCAAAGCCACTCCTTTAAGAAGCACTTCTGTAAGAGTTTTTCCCTGACATCTCTCCTAAAAACTCTCTTCATAACCATTAGTAAATTTTGGTAAAAGAAAATTATATAAAAAGTCCAATATTAATTTTGCATTGACATTTTTTGCCTACTTACCAATCACATGAGAAATAGGCTATGAAGAAATAACAGGCTATATATAGAAGATATTATACTAAATATATGCTGAAGACAACACACACGCAATTGCTAAACATAAGTTTCCTGCAAGGTGTGGTGCAGAAAATCCACCAGCACTGGAAGGCAGAATTTTCTGAGTTCAAGGCCAGCCTGATCTACATAGTGAATTCCAGGACAGGTAGGGTTCTGTAAAGAGACCCTGTCTAAAAATTAATAAAGTGGGATTCCTTAAATTTTGAGTGAGAGTTTTAAATAGGAAAAAATCAAGTCAAGAAAACAGAAACCACCTAACAGACTCCCAAAACGTGTTTCTTTACTCACAATAAGAAATGTCACCCATATTTTCTTACCATTAACAATATCACCTTCTTGCAAAGGCCGTCTGTCTGGAATCCCATGGCAGATGACTTCATTCACTGAGGTACAACAAGACTTTGGGAAATTATAGTAATTCAGGGGAGAAGGATAGCAATTTCTTGCAATGCATGCCTATGGTATAAATCAAAATACAAAGGAAATCATTTGAAATGGACAAAAGGAAAAAATCTATATACAATTAGTCAGATCGTAAAATCTGAAGAATTTTAAGACAGATGCTACTATAAAGAACTGACACTAGATTTTACTTGAAAATAGTGATGGGTGTATAGATATATGTGCATGTATATGTGCATGAATGTGTACTGGCAAATATACACACAGATACACACCCATACTCAGCGCTCGCTCTCTCTCTCTCTCTCTCACACACACACACACCACACACACACGTTTTCTTAGAATTAACAGACCGAGAAAACAGTACTATAGACATATGACAACACCATGCCAGGCCAGTAGATGTTACCTGGTCCAGTGTCTAGTATGCTACATACCAATTAAATATACTGTTTGCAAACCAGTTTACTACTCTTCATGTAAAGGAGAATCAAATTCACAAAATACAAATAACTGTCATCATATAAAGAGTTTACTGACTTTACTACTTGTGAAACATATTTTCAGTAAAAATAGCCCATATTAATAAGCACCTTCAATAATACCCTGTTATGTTAAGGTCAACTCCATCCCTATAACAAGAAAATAAATACATGTATAATTAAGAAATGGTAAAGTACTTTCTGCAACATATGATAATCACTTCTGACATTCTGTGGTGCTAGAGAGCAGCTGTGTGAATCTTACAATGGTACTCAGAGTGCCATAGGCTCTACTGCCGAGTGGACTTCAGTCTGGTAAGCCTCTAAGACTGCAGAAAATACCATCTGTGAAATAAATAGTCCATAATTTACTAGAGATTCCACTACTTCTAGAACCCTGTAGGCAACTGAAGTTCCCTGAGGTAGAAATGTGCTTCACAGCAAATAATGATCTCCTCCTGGTGCTTTGTGCTTCTGCAGCTATCACAACTTCTGTCCTGGAGTAGACTGTCAGCCTCACCCCTTATAAGTTCTATGACCTTTTTCTCCTCAGGCCTACAAAATGGAAGCAAAAGAAACACCTAGTCACCTACTTCCAGAGGATGCTGGTGATATCAAACGAGTAAATATAAAGGCACATTAAAGGGCACCTAGCCCGAGAAAGTGCTCAAAATTCCTAATGATATACCAATATATATATACCACACCCCAACTCAGAATTCATATAAGGCTAAATAAAAAAAAATTTACAAGGCCAGAATAATGGTTCAGAGGGCAGAGTCACTTGCCACCAGCCTGACAAGGTTCCATCCTCGTGGCCCACAAGATAGGAAAGAACTGACTTTCACAAGTTTTTCTGACCCCCCCACACACATCCCACCCCACATAAACCAAGCAATAAATTCTAGACTGCTAAAAAAAACCTCCAACGATGTTTTCTTTTTTAATTTTTAAAACATTTTTATAAACTCAGGACAAACAGTCCAGTTCTTTCAGGGAGGCTGTCGCCATCTACAATACCATCGTCACTGTANGGCAGGGGGGGGGTCAGTTTCATCTCTGATGTGGGTGGGTCTTCTGTCTATGTTACTTTCATTGGTCAAATAAAGAGACTGCCTTGGCCTTTTGATAGGCCANAGAGGCTAGATATAATGGGCCAGGCAGTGCTTAAATGGATACAATTTATGTGTTATTTCGGGGTATAAGCTAGCCATGTGGGAGCCGGGCGGGACGAAAAGCAGGCCTGTTCGCCTCATCACTACACATCCCCACCTTGCAAGCAATGGATGGATAGAGAGATCTTTAGAACCCACTGTCCACATGTCTGAACTACTTAGCACATTTTTGTGCACAACACAGGCACACGATGTAGACACTAGTCTACAACTAATACACTCTAACAAGCAAATCTTTATTTTAAAACAAAAGATATTGTAATATATACTACATGACAATAATTTTATCTGATCTGTTTATTGTCTTGTTAATGAGGATTTTGAAGCTATGTGGTGGTTTCAGTAAGACCCACAGCTCATCTACTTGAATGCTTAGCAGGGAGTAGAATTATGGTAGGACAAACCTTTGGTTTACAAGGTTAGAAGGTGTGCCCTTGTTAAAGAAAGCGTGTCTGGGGACTGGCTCTCTCCTCTCTCCTCTATCTACTCACTGTCTATTCCCTCCCTCCACCAGCCTGCATGCTGCCAAGCCCCCACCAAGATAGTAATGGACTAACTCTCTGCAACTGTAAGCAAGGACAGATTAAATGCTTTCTTTGTAAGAGCAACTGTGGCCATGGCATCTCTTCACAGCAACATAGAACAGACTAAGACAGGATTCTCCCAGCTCATCTGTTTATTGCCTTTTTCCTGTGTGTATGAAAGGGAAACTAATTTCTACTCTAGTTTCTGCAGTTTATTCTGTATTTCAGAATACTTGGCATATGTAGTGGTATGATTTATTGGAAGCACTGGTTAATCAATTCTATAAAAGTTGATAAAAGACTGAGGTTTCAGAATAACATTTCTCAAGCGTCCCTGGATTTCAGCATCACATACATAGTCATGCCTCAGTACATGTGGAGGATGGGTTCCTCAATACCCGGCTGGCTACCAAAATGTGCAGACACTCCAGTCTTCAGTACAGTGTAGTGTCTGCATATATGCTATCCACACCCTCCCCACACTTTAAACCATCAGCCTATTATTTACTATTATACTGTAAATACTCCTATTTAGAGAACAGTAACAAGGAATAAAAGAACACAAACATGTCTGTACAAACCTGTTATTTTTTCCCAAACATTTTCAATTGCTGCTGGCCAAATGCCTAGATGCCCAAGATCTGTAGGATATACTTACCAATTAATAGCTACAGAATGCTTCCCATATTCAAAGCAACACAAAAATAAGCTTTCAAATTCGCTTAATAAAGTTATTTTGGACATTATAAAATGAATTTTTGAAACTTCTGATATAAAAAAGTAAAGTTCTTACTAAGTGTACAGCGTGATCAATTTCTTCAGTAGTTACACCTGCTTTAATCATCCCAGCAGCAATATCCAAGACTTCTCTAGCAAGCTGAAAAATAAGTACATTCAAGAAGAAATGAAACAACCTATACTCTACACTAGCTTTGATTTTATGAAAAATCAGTCAAATAAAATCATTTGATGTAATTTTGGATGCAATATTTAAAAGTCAGAAACATAAAAGTATGTAAAAATAAATGTATATAAAAATTGGGATAAACAAATTTATTAATAACTTTTTGTTTTTGAGACAGGCTTTCTGTGTAACACCCTTGACTATCCTGGAACTTGATTAGTAAACCAGGCTGGCCTTGAACTCGCAGAGATACACCTGCTGTTGCCTCAGAGTGCTGGGATTAAAGGCATCCACCACCACCATCTGGCACTAATAAGTAAGCTTAATGAAGATTTATATCCTAAATTAGGTAAACTTTCAACTGACAGTGTTACATTTCTAAAATGGGGGAGCATGAAAGGAAACATAAGAAAAACCTAATGAATTTCCTCAAAAAAATTCATAGTAAGCAAAAGAAATAGTATAAAATTCTTTAGACAATAAATAGCATCAAATCATTTTAAAATGCTGCACAAAAGCCTTAAGTGAGCATGTAAATGAACAAAACCAGTTATGTTTCTAATCCCACCCATACTCCATAACACAAGTGTCTCACAAGACTTTAGTCTAACTCTGTGTGCACCTTGGACCTTGTCCTGTGCTATAACATTTGTAAACATAAAAAGATCATAAAAAACCTCACTCTTAAAAATAATGCTTGGTAGCAGGGTGGTAGTGGCACATGCCTTTAATCCCAGCATTTGGAAGGCAGAGGCAGGTGAATCTCTAAGTTTAAGGCCAGCCTGGTCTACAGAGTGAATGGCAAAACAGCCAGGGATACACAGAGACTCTGTCTCAGAAAAACAAAACAAACAAAATAAGAACAATGCTGCAAAAGCTCTTGAGCAAAGTCATGCTCATCTTCCTATCTTTGCAATTCAGTAAATGTTTATGCAAATAAACAAATACAAAATTGATCAAAGAAAATGCAAACTACAGATGAGTTGCTTAGTTTTATTCTAAAAATAGATTAAATATAAAAATGTTTTGAAAATAGGTACAGGAAAGGGATGGTTAGTAAGAGTTTACAATTTACAGCTTCATAAACCGTAAATCACAGACTTCCTGTGATTCCTCTTAACCCTGTTCTACCCGTGAAGAAAAACAACTTACCCTACACACAAGTCGCATCCCTTCTATATCTTCAGCTGAGAGTAATTTGATTTGAGAAGTACCTTTGAGAGCCTGTTCAGATTCAGACATTCCTGGAACGGAAAATGAGTAAAACCACAACCAACAGAAAGACAGAACTCAGTACATTATACCCTAAACGACCGGGTAACCGCTGATTCTCCTTATGTATCATGCAATATTATTTCAATTTCAGAGGATCCAAGTAAGCTTATTTTGGTTTTTTTTTTTTTAGTATTTTCAACACTACAATGGTAAAGCTTATTTTTTTTTAATATTTTTAACACTACAGTGGTATATTATTTGTGTTTTAATAAATAAAGCTTGCCTGTAGATCAGAAGGCAAAGCAGCAATACTAGTCAGCCATACAAGCCAGGGAGTGGTGGCACACACCTTTAATCCCAGGACTCGTGAGACAGAGGCAGGTGGACCTCTGAGTTCAAGGCTACACAAGATTGAATCTACTAAAAGAAAAACAGAGCTCACACATAGGTGATCACAGCACTTGGGATCACAGGCCTTAATCCCAACATTAGGGAGGTGGAGACAGGAGTGATATGGCTGGGTGGAGAGAAGACTACAAGAGGAAACGACTTGAACTCAGTGGAGTATAGAGTGTAGGGTGTGAAATCTTCAGGATTGGCGGAGACAGGATCTCGCCTATTTTCAGACTGAGGTAGAGGTAAGAGCCGGTGGCTGGCTGCTTTGCTTTTCTGATCTTCAGGTTGAACCCCAATTGGGCTTCTATTATTCGTGCTATACAACACAAGAAGGCAGTAAAAGAAACTGAAGAAAAATATCTAAAAATTCTACTAGGAACCAGCAAATGTTTACAGAGTACTGACTGTATACCAGGTAGTGTACTCATAGATTTACTAATGATGTACAGCACAACTCACAAACGGCTTTCATGCCATGAATGAAGGAAGCATCTACACACCAGCAACTAATCATCAACTGCCTTACTGCTCTAAAACCAAACCTAAGTCGCTATCATTCAAAATACAGTTTAGGACCTTGTCTAGGGGATTTTGAGGGGTTTTTTTTGGGGGGGGGCAATTGTTTTGTTTCGTTTAAGTTTCATGTGTACTGGTATTCTGTCTGCATGACCTGTGGTCTTAGAGGCCAGAAAGGGCATCTGGTCCCCTGGAACTGACATTACAGTAGGATGTGAGCCATCAGGAAGGTGCTGGGAATTGAACTTGAGTCCTCTTAAAGAGCAGCCAATGCTCTTAAACACTGAGTCATCTCTCCAGCCTGCTTTTAGTAGGCTCTAACTAACATCTGAAAAGTGAAAAAGGAGTAGAAAGGACTACATTCTGTATTATAAAGCCCCAGTAAATATGGCTGTGAAATATCTGATTACTATTTTTATGCACACAGATCATATCATAAAACCCATTTTTCACTCAGGGTCATAATTAAAAGTTTGGGAAATCCTACCAAAATAATCTTCATTAATGAAATTAGTCTAATTCAAGTTTTATATATACTTAAAAGAAACAGTCAATATAGCAATTTCAAAATCTTGGGGAGAAAATGAATCCTGTTTTCATTCTCTGAAATGGAAAATGCCCAAACGAACTTTTTTGCAATTTCTTTACATGTGTGCTGGTGTGTGGAGGTCAGTCAGAGTAATGGACACCCTAGGGCAGGAGTCAGAGACAGCTAGGTCCTCTTAAGGGCAGAAAGCACTGTTAACCACTGAGCTCTCTCTGAAGCCCCCTAAATAACTTTTCATTACCATAAATTAAGAAAAGATTCACATCAAAAGACAGGATTACCAATTCAATATTAGAAAGTAAATGACTATACAGAAAGATAATCCTCATAACTTGGGTTGCTATCACCTTAAAATATAAATCTTAAAATATAAATCTCAAATCAAAAAAGAAGAGCATCTGGGACAATGCTATTCCAGCAATACTAGCAGACATAAGTGAAAGATAGAAAACATAAAACATAAAAGGAAGAACAAAGGCTTTATCAACTTCAGATTTTACATAGCCACAGAACAAAAGAACCATCTGATAAATGGATGAAAATAATTTAGCAAGTTAGCAGTCAAGATGTCAAAAATCAAACTCTGCCTACCATAATACAAACAAGCTAAGAACTACTAAACAATAAAGTACCCAGAACAAATATAACAAAAAAAGCTTCAAAAAGGAACTCTGAAAAATTCACTTAAAGATATAAAAGAAGATTAACACAACAGAAAACATGCCAACAATAACAATAAATAATAAATAAACAAACAATAAATAAACAATGCCAACAAGATATTTTGGGAATCAAGACAAACTTATTATAAACTTAATACAGAAAAAGAAACATGCAAGAATACTCAGCATATTTCTGAAAAAAAACAAACAACAAACAAAAAAAAAAGGTGACAGCAGCAAGGCCTGCAAATATGAAAACATTTCCAGTAGTCAAATTTGGCAATGGCATATGATTACACAAATGGGCCAATCAAACACCAGATCAAAGACATGAGAATCAAATATAATAATACAAGACACATTTATCTTACTATACACAAATGCTGAAAGTTTGAATAATATAATGACAAAACATTAGTATTCAGCTGAAGAAAAAAATTTTATCATATAATTCAGTGTTAATGTACAAAGAACATTTTAGAAATCAACTTTGAAAAAACTATTAGTCTAATGGGGTTAAGAATATGAACATTCAAAAGGAAAGAAAATACAATTTTTAATAGATGAAAACCTGTTAAACCTTATAATTTAAAAATGTAAGCTAAAATAAAATATACAATTTCAACCTTTCAGACTTATAAATGCCATACAAACTTGATAACAAATAATGCTGGTAATGCTGGTGACAATGGAAGAGAAGCAAAGTGTTTTTCTTTTAAAATTTGGACCATTCCATGAAGTTGTGTGTCATCCTCAAAGAGGATGCTAGTCTTCACTGTATCGTTCAAATTTAGTGTATGGTCTGTCAGAGCAAGCATGCCCATGTTTTGTTTGTTTTTTTGGAGGGTTTTTGTTTTGTTTTCGTTTGGTCTTTCAGGACAGGGTTTCTCTGTGTAGCTCTGGAGCCTGTCCTGGAAACTAGCTCTGCAGACCAGGCTGGTCTGAAACTCACAGAGGTCCACCTGCATCTGCCTCCCAAGGGCTGGGATTAAAGGTGTGCACACCACCGAGGCTCATGCTCTTGTTTTTTATGAGAGTAATGATTGGCAAAACAGTCTGATATTTCTAATATCTTAATTATGAACAAAGATGAAACTACAAGAATAGAAGCTACAGTCAAACTCACAGAAGCAAAACCCTGCAAATAATCTAATCTAATCATTCATTAGAAGAGGCCTGGTTGATAATTATGATACACCCATACAATGAAATTAAAATTAGAACTAAAGAACTTATATGAACTCATATAGAGCACATCACACTATATTAAAATATTAAGAGAGGACAAAAAGGTGAAAAGCTGTATTGGTGTGTATATTTGTATATAAACTGACATAATATCTTGGGAATATTCTTAAACCTCTACAGAGTAGGACTTCTTTTCAATGCAAAACATTCTATTCTGTTAAAAGTTATATTTATTTCTTAAAATATTAAGTTAATATTACATTCAAAGGAGAATAATAAAATTACATGTTTCCAAGGTATCACTATATTGTCTTTTCCTTAAATTTATTCACAATGAATTTAACTAAATTTTAAAATTACATATAGAAAAGTAATGCCATGGCTCCGCACATCTTAAAAGCAAAGCAGCTATCTAAGCTCCCATTCAGCGGTACAAGCTATCCACAGAGGCAGCAGACATGGAATTCCACGCTCAGAAGGCTGAGCCAGGAGGACTGTCCAAGAGGCCAGATTGGGCTAGGTAGTTAGATCATGTCAAGAATAAAAAATGTTAAATATTTTAATTTTAAAAATAAACAAATGATGTAAAAACCACTGGTATTCAACCATTCTCATTTCTGACATGCAAAACCAATCAACACCTAGTCCAACCTAAATACTGTACAAGTTCAAAGGTCAGAGACTAAGTCCACTGACCTGTGTGGCAAATTACTCATCTTCTCTGCATGTCTCACTATTATTATCTATAAAATAGAGAAGACAACAGAACCTACCTCAGAAATGTTGAAAGTATTAAATGGAGTAACACGTGCAAAGAACTTAGCACAGTGCCTGACACATGCTAAGCAGAAATAAATATCAGTTACTACCACAGTCATCCCCGTCATGCTCACAGCACTACCTCCAGCACCACCACTGCCATCCTCTACGCTGCTACAGCCCAGTCTGGAGTGAGGATTCACTCAGGCCTTCAGAATCGACTTTTGCCTTAATTTAGGTAAGAGCAAAAAGAAAATCAAAGCCTTTCCCTCCCAACTGGCAGATCATTTAATACAAAATACAACATTTTTCTCAATGTTGTTTTTAATAGCCACATAAACACTGTTTTCAGAACTGGACAGATTCCTAAAGAGAGGGAAAAAAAATCTTTATCTTAAATATTCTAATGTGGCTCTAAAAAAAGAAACAATGTTTACATTTACACGTCCAGCACTGAAAACTCCACAAGAGCATTCCCTCCTCTGCAGTGAATCAAGCCCACAAATGGAAAAGTGAAAACATAGGCAAGCAGGACTTACCTAAGGGATGGTCAGCGTAGTCTGGCCTCTGAATGTAACTGGGCACTGGCCTTGTTGGCATCTAAAACATTAACAAGATCAGTTCAGCACCTACTAACTAGTAACAAAATAAACCTGGGAAGAAGATTGAAGAGTGGAGTTCACGCAGAAGTTTTTAATAAGTCAATTCTAAACCAGGTGGTGGTGGCACATGCCTTTAATCCCATCAGTAGGGAGGCAGAAGCAGGATCTCTGTGCGTTCGAGGCCAGGCTAGTCTACAGACTGAGTTCTGGGAGAGGTTCCAAAGCTACAGAGAAACTCTATCTCAGAAACCCGAATGAATGAATGAATGAATGACTGAATGAATGACTGACTGAATGACTGACTGACTGAATGACTGACTGACTGAATGACTGACTGACTGAATGACTGACTGACTGAATGAATGAATGACTGAATGAATGAATGACTGACTGACTGACTGACTGACTGACTGACTGACTGACTGAATGACTGACTGAATGAATGACTGACTGACTGAATGAATGAATGACTGACTGAATGAATGACTGACTGACTGAATGACTGACTGAATGAATGACTGACTGAATGACTGACTGACTGACTGAATGAATGACTGAATGAATGAATGACTGAATGAATGAATGAATGACTGAATGAATGAAGTTAATTCTAGTTGGCATGTTAATGCTGTAAGACCCCTAGCTCATTCATTGACGCTAAGCTTACTTTCTGTGCCAGTGCCACACATATGTCTGAGAAAGGAGAGCTCATATATATATGAGGCTGGAGAATCGGCCAGTGTTCATCAGGTGGCTCCAGGGAGACCAGACTCCTCTGATATCTGCTGGCACATGAACTCATGTGCAAATACCCACACAGAGATAGAAACGCAGAATTTAAGCAATAAAAGTATATCTTTAAAAAAAAAAAAAAGAAAAGAAAAAAAAACAGGCTCTTGCTCCAAACTGGAACAAAGTGGCATCTCAGAGCAAAAAGGAAAATGCACATATTCCTAGACACAATCACTGGAAAGGATACAGAAATGTCAGAAATGTCCTTATGTGTCTGGTAGCTTTCCAAATTTTTTATTAAGTACATATTCATTTTATTAAAAGTACAAGACAAGTCAATTTAAATATTCAAGGGTAGCACATTTCAACTTAAGTGAATTATCATGTTAAAACTCTTGAGTCCAGAAGGTATAAGTGCACATGCCTTTAATCCCAGAATTTGGAAGGCATAGGCAGGTGGATCCCTGTAAATTTGAGGCAAGCTTGGTTTACAGAGTGAGTTCCAGGACAGCCAGAGCTACAAAGGGAAATCCTGTCTTGAAAAACCAAAGCCAGAGAGAGAAAGAGAGAAAAAGAAAGAGAGAGAGAGAATATGTATCCCATTCTTATTTAAAATTTATAAAGTTTTAGTCTTTATATCTAAAATCTTCTCCACTTCTTCCACAACTGCCAACTGTCCTACTAGCTCCCAAACAATATACCCTGAGCTCTAGAATGTACGCTGTTCCTTCCTGAAGGCAATCCTGTTCGTGACCCACTACTGGAATACAAATTACAAGCATTAATTTCAGGAAACTGAAAAATGGTTAAAGACAGTGATACACCCCAGTTACTTGACATACTCACCAGTGGGTAATGTGGTCTGAGTTTACCAGTGTACCGGTAGCCTGCCCATGGATCAGTGTTCACATCTCCTTCTACAGTCCAGGAACACACTTCCCGTTTGGCCTTTTCATCTTCTGGGAGAGAGAGAAAGATGGACAGATGTGAAGGTGAGAGTAGAGAAAGATGCTTCAGTCTTCAGGCTACTGAGCAGCAGCACACTTTACTTTTCACTTAGCTGAATACAGAGCACCCAACCCAACCTGACCATGTGGCTGCTGTGATGCTCTGCTCACAGTTCTGACCTCTCAGATCCCAGTGCCTGGGAAGAAGCAGCTGTACAGTCTCAAACAGAACAGCAACCAATGGTAAATGCATGTTCTCTACAATGTCAGTTCACACAAACTTAACTTTAAAATAACACATATGAGCTAAACCTTCGCATCTGAATTCAGACATAACAACAGAATTTTATGCTCTTATTTAATGATTTAATGATCCTAAATCATCCCACAGCAAACTTAACATTTAAAAGAAATGCAATTTAAACAATTAGTAGCTTTTTTTTTAAAGATTTCTCTTTTATTTTTTCCCCAAGATTTATTTTTACATGCATTGGTGTTTTGTCTGTATGTATGTCTGTGTGAGGGTACCATATTTCCTGAAAATGGAGTTGCAGGCAGTTGTGAGCTGCCATGTGGGTGCTGGAATTAAACCTGGGTCCTCTAGAAGAGCAACCAGTGCTCGTAACCACTGGACCATCTCACAAGTCCCGCAATCAACTGATTTTAAGTGAAGGTTTTTACCAATACAAAACTATTTCTGAACCCCAAACAAATAAATGGACTCCATTCACTGACACTAGATTCAAGTATTATTGAATATTCTTCAGGTAAAGCTAGCATTAAGTGGTCTGTCTGAAAAGGACCCTCTAGGATGTGTCTCTTTAAATCTAGGACAGGACAAACAAGATCCAGGCTTTTGCTGAGCACAGTGGTGCGCATCTGTCATCCCAGCAGTTGGAAGACTAAGGTAGGAGGGTCACTAAGTTCAGGTCACACAGAGTACTCCATCACTAGGCTCAGGGCTATCCAGATGGCTGGCTCAGTGAATAAAGGAGGCACCAAGACCCCACAAGGCAAAAGGGGAAAACTATATCCCCCAAAAGTCCTGACTTCCTTCCAACTGTGTAGCATTTATTTATTCCTGCACATGCAAGCACAAATACAATTAAAATGGTAAATGAAATTTTTAAAAAATCTAGATTCTGTCTCAAAACAAATTCAAAAAGGCTATGCTTTACCAACCTCCTAGAAGGGAACAAGGAGAAAGGAAAGGAAATGAAAGGCAGCCTTTCAAATCTCCCTGCTAATCTGCATTCCTGCCCATCTACAAACAGTACTTTCAAAGAATTGAAAGCAGACCTCAAACAACACAAAAGCTATCAAGACAAACAAGGCTGAAACACAATTTCTTTTCTGATCTTTATACAGAACTCACTTACTAGAAATTTACACCTGAAAATTTAAGTAAACTTACATTTCAGGATCCGTTTTATCCTAGACAAGTACTAGATTCCTAATAATCCTGATGAGCTGAGGCTGGTAGCAAAACCTTTTAAACAGCTGTGAAAGCAAAGGACACTGTATGCTATTTTTCAAAAACCACAACACAATAGGTTCAGATAAGATACAGGCACAGTGCCAAGGAACATCAGACTTCATGCATTATAAGGCCCAAAATATATGACCTCCAAGCTGTACACTTCCATTCAAGGACCAAACCAAAAGCAGCAAATCTCTTCCTTTATGCTTTGGTAAACTTTCACTGACAGTATTTCCCACTGGCAGAATACATTTCCTCCCATGGATAACCCAACACTCCCATTAAGCACAGATATCACTTTATACCACCACAAAAAAGATATCTTTCAAAAATTGTATTTCCTTTTCCTTCAAAGATGGTTTGGTTAACCTCAGATGCTTTGGTAAAGCAATCTAACAAACTTCATTAGACCAACAACCTCCTAGAAAACAGAGGCAGATGAGTACAAGGTACCAAAATCACCAAGACAGAAAGTTTTCAGAAACTACCACACTACCTGCTAACACCATATGCATCAGAGGGCAGTGCTTTATGCACAGAAGTCCTTGTCAATTGCCAGGAAACCATGGCAGGTCAGCCACACTAACAACCACATTTACAGGATAAGGAGCCGATAGAGAAAGGCTATCTGAATAACAGCCACACCAGTGTGGCTGACAATGGCTAAGAAACAGTTAATGGTCTGTGGGGTAATACAAGACACCCCCAAAATCAACAGGGTTTGGTAACACAACAAGATAAACCAGATGTAATTCTATGTATTTTATTTATTTATTTATTTATTACATATTACCAAAGAATAATAATTCCAGATGTCAGAATTATACTTTCAGAACTAAGAGAAGTGCTAATGCTCGCTCATCAGCTGCATCCAAGGCCAAGGGTGTAAGGATAAGCAGCAGTGTTACTTACTTGCTTTCTTATGTAGTAACTTGTGAGTAGCCCAACTTCCTTTAAAGCATTCCTAAAAGAAAAAAAAAGGAAATCAGTTTCAGGCCTTCCTTAATCAGAAACATTTTTAAGGACTGTTACACAGAAGAAACAGTTATTGGCCGGGTATGATGGTACATGCCATTAATCCCACCCCTCTGGAGGCAGCAGCATGCAGGTGGGATCCAGGCTGGTCAGGACTACACATTGAAAGACTATCTCAAAAAAATAACAAAAAAATAAAATAAAAAGACTAAAACACAAACGTTTGAAAAATAAATATTTATAAAAAGCTTAAGAAATGACACCAGCCAGGCAGTAGTGGCAATACACACCATTAATTCCAGCACTCAGGAGGTAGAGGCAGGCAGATCTCTCTGAGTTCAAGGGCAGCCTGGTCTACAGAGCAAGTTCTAGGACAGCCAAGGCTGTTACAGAGAAAGCCTGTTTCAAAAACCCCNGGGAGGGAGGGAAGGAGGGAAGGAGGGCAGGCCATCAACTCAAGAAATCTAAGTTAGGGTTATAGTTATAGTTCAGCCTGACTGTGTAGTGCCTTCAATAGTACTAGGGTAGCCCTGCCCCAGCCCACCCCTGTACTGTGTTTGAACATTACTCCCTAGATGGCAGTATTATTTGGAAAGGTTGTAGAGACTTAAGGAAGGAACCCTGCTAGAAGAAGTGGGTTATTGGAGCTAGCCTTGAGATCTGATGTCTGGCCCTGCTTCCTGACTACAGATACAATATGACCAGCTGCCTCATGCTTGGCACGCCAGCTTTCCTCACTGCGATGAGCCATAACTCCCTCCTTAAACTGTAAGTCAAAACAGTCATTCCTCCTGAGTTTTTTCTCCTCAGAAAGTTGGCCAGAGCAATGAAAACAGTAACCAAGAGTTAGAGAGTTCTCAATGTTTTAAACCCTCCCACACAAAAAGTAGTGGGTATAAAAAGCTTAAGTTTTCCTATTGGCCAAAGATTATTTTATATAGAATCCCATTATAGTCCACCCTATCATTCACAGCAAAGCAAGAACTGTCTGTATTAAAAGTCAGTTCTATGTAGTTCTTCAGGACCTCGTGGATCATTACGAATGTGGACAGAGATGGCTTAACAGTAACAAGCTTCAAGGGACACAAGTTCTGTTCCCGGCACCCTCATAAGAAGCTTACAACTGCCTGTAACTCTAGTTCCAGGGGATCCAATGCCCTCTTCTGTACTCTGTGGACACTACACACACATCCACAAACCCACATACACACAATTTTTTTAAATCTTTAAAAAAAAAAAAAGCTTTAACTCTAGGTACATAGCTGATGACAGTCACATGCTCAACTCAGCATTGGCTGTTCCCTAGGCTGAAAGTCTTTTTGATATCTACTATTGCTAAATAGTCATCCTTAACATAATCTGAACCCCTTTATCTCCCTCTTTGCATAGCACTGTGTCTTTTTATTAGTCTTTGTAAATTAAATTATGCAGCTAGTTACGTAATATTTGTCTCAAATGGTAAGGAACCACCTTATATTTACTGTTGAATGCCTAACGTCTAGCCGAGTACTTTACTTACAGCATGAACGGGTGCCCCCCCCAAGATGATATACTTCCAACACTTATGCCAAAAGGCAGACACACACCACCCCCATTTCCTCTGGCTACATATCTAGCTGTCTTTAGAAAACTTGCAATGCCAACAATCCCACATCACCAACACATATTTTTTGAAGATCTATTTATGTGTGTATGTATCTGTGTGTACGCACCTGCATGCGTACACTGCATTCATATGAAGTTCCGTACACAAAGGCCAGGAGAGGACATGAGACCCTCAGGAGCTGGGATTTTAAGGCAGCTGTAAGCCACTCCATATGAGCTCTGGAAACCGAACTCTAGTCCTCTGTGGGAGCAGCAAATGCTCCTCATATTGTCCCACATTATCTAACTTCCCCCAAAATGTGCCTCTTACAGTTCTGTATTTGGTTTAAATTTTATATCCAACATTATCATTTATCATTTTTGTCAGTCAATTCCTTCTGATTATCCATTTTTACAAAATATCACATGACATTTTGGATGAGACACACCTATTGCTGCCTACATGTGAGCTGAGTGTCAAATGACAGCATCACAGATGAACAAGGACAGAAGCAAAGACTCATGGCTGATGGGAATGCACATCTAGTATGTACTAGTAACCTATGGACTGAATAAAGTTAGTATTCTGTCATTGCTGTTTTGAAAGAACTGGTTGCAAGAACTTGCCCAAGACATAAATTGGGCATAGTGGTGCATATACCTGTAATCCCAGCATAAAGAAGCTAAGCTTGGATTGCCACAAATCCTTAGGGAAAACCCATTTTGGACTGTATAATGAGAATCTGTTTCAAAAATAATAACAATAATAATTTACCCAAATGCTTTTTGTTTTGTTTTGTTTTCTGAGACAGGGTTTCTCTGTAGCTTTGGAGCCTGTCCTGGAACTAGTTCTTGTAGACCAGGCTGGCCTCAAACTCACGTACCCAAACGTTCTTAAACAATATTTACTTTCAAATATTTTTAGACCTTCTTTCAATATATGAGGTTTGGACCCAAGCAATTCTTTAGCAGTGAAGAGCACTGGCTGCTCTTGCAAAGAACCCTAGTTCAGTTCCCCGCACCCATACGGTGGCTCACAACCATCCTTAAATTGCAGGAGATCTGATGGCTGCTTCTGACCTCCACATGGTACACAAACACACATGCAGACAACACTCACACATGATTAAATAAATCTAAATGATAAATAAGGTAATAACCGTCTTGAAAACATTTACCAAGACCTAGGCTAGGCATTGTACATGATCCTATTCACCTTCTTCCTAACTCTAAGAGCGGTCGGTACCATCCATCAGTCCTCTCTCTATTACAAGATGAGTTGTCCAAGGCTAGGGAGCAAAGACTGACACCCAGGTCTGATCGCAAAAGCAGTCTCCTTCCACCTAACCACAGTCACTGACGTTTTAGCTCTGAAACCCACAAACAACAACGTATCATTTAGTTCCTTCTCATGCAATCACCTGACTCAGGGCAAGACAATGAACAGCACAGAACCTTGTTAAATAACAGCAGTTAAGAAACTGAAAATTTAAGTTCAGCCATAATAAATGACAGTAATTAATGTACACCTTTGTATCTATTAATATAAAAAAAATAATATAAGAGTAGAATTCCACTTTCCACAGCAGGCCCATTCCTTCAACTTACAGTCAAAGCACTGGGAGCATACTGACACCACAAGGAACTTCAGAGTACACAAAAATGAGTAAACCCCAGCCCCATCTCAAAAAAAAAAAAAAAACTCTTACAAGCAAAGAAAGTAGGGTATATTGATATAGATATGAATAATTGGCATGGATCTTGGTTTATTTATACAAATTTAAGTTCAATCGTGTTATATGTATATTTCTGCTCTTGATTGAGGTGTTGTGATTGTGTAGTTCATTTAAAAAATGTAATGTATAATTAAGAAATACAGGTTGTTAATGGATAATCATCTACAACAGTCAAGCTTGCAGTCATGTTAGATTTTCTAGATGTATAGAGATATATTTCAGTTATGTATTCTTCAATCTTTCAGAGACCTTCAGAATATGGCATTTAAAATCTTTAAGAACTTAAGACTTTT
>LOEQ01002577.1:233162-253114 GCA_001685075.1 Bramus lutescens
CTAGCTTCGCCGACAGCGCCACGTGGGGTCCGAAGAGACCCTGCAGCCCACTTCCGTTGTCTGGGCGCCTTTTGGCGGCGGGCGTGACGTCGGGACGCGGACCGCGAAATTCCTGAGCCCTCGGTGTTCCCCATTCTCGCAGGTGGTTGGAAAGGGCGTGGCTTCCTCTGCTTGGTTCACCTGGCGCTTCTTGGGAATTTATTTCCCTTTTCTGAGTTGCGCTTCTCTCTGGCAGTGCTTGCCCAGGACTGATCCTCAAACAAACAAACAAATAAATGAATGAATTCTCAAAAAAATATCAGTGGAACAGAGATAGGACTGAAATCAGTTCTTCCTCGAGCAGTTCTCCTTCACACCCCGCCATTGAAATAATTAGTGCTAGTAACTCAGATTGTTCAATACCATCAATTTTTATATGAATCTGATTTTATAGTTTGAGAGAATTCTGCTGATCAAGTAACGTGGAAGCTAAAAAGCTGGATGACCAAACCCGTATGTCTCATTAGTAATGGAAATTTACTTTTGTTGTCAATAAAAAGTATTATGTTAAAATTATTCTAGAGACCAGAGAGACAGCTCTGAAGTTGAGAGCATACTGATCTTACAGAGGACCTGAATTCAGTTCTTAGCACCCATGTCAAGTAGCTCACAATCACCTATAACCCTGGAAATCCCACTTCCTCTTCTGACCTCCATAGAGTCGTTGGTTGTTTTTTACTTTTTTGGCTCTTTGCTCTTTTGGGGAGCCCAGTTCCCAAGAAAATCACACATGGGGGCTTATTATTTCTTGCAAATGCCTGGCCTTAATTTGGCTTATTTCTAGTCAGCTTTTCTTAAATCATCCTGTCTACCCTTTGCCTCTGGGCTTTTACGTTTTTCTATTTCTGTATACTTTTACTTCTCACTCTGTATCTTGCTGTGTAGCTGGGTGACTGTTCCCTCGAGTCCTCCTCTCCTTCTTTTCTTGTTCCTTTCTCCCAGATTTCTCCTCTTCTTTTATTCTCTCTGCCTGCCAGCCCTGCCTTTCCTTTCTCCAGTCTTGGTATTGGCTGTTCAGCTCTTTATTAAACCAAACAGATGTTTTAGACAGGCAAAGTAACACAGCTTCACAAAGTTAAACAAATGCAACATAAAGGGATGCAACACATTTTTTCATCATTAAACAAATATTCCACAACATAAACAAATGTAATGCATCTTAAAATAATATTCTACACCACCATGGTCATCTGTACACATGGCAGAAACTGACACAGACACATACACATAAATAAAAATAATAAATTATATCAAAGAATTGTTTTCTTTATTACAGGGGTGTGTGTGTGTGTGTGTGTGTGTTGGCCCATGCATACTGTAACAGGCATTTGGAGGTCAGAGGACAAGTTGCAGAGTCCTCTCTTTCCACCATGTGAGTCCCAGGGACAGAACACACAGTGGATGACTTGGCATCAAGTGCCTTTACCGGCTGAGCCAACTCACTGGTCTCAAAGAATTAAAATAACTTTCCATGTGATGTGTTATCAGTGAATGTCTGATTTATATACCACTGTATGTGCCTCTGGACTTAGGATTGTGTAAATATTTCTCAGGCAGAAACAGTCACAACTGGGAAAGATTTAGAATGTCCTGGTATGTATGCTTGCCCCTCAAACATAACAACTTGAGTTTAATTCCCAGAACATATGTAAGGGTGGATAAAAGAAATAACTGCCCAAATGCAAGCAGATTTTTCTTTCCCTCCCACCAGTTCCCAAATAACCAACATAGACACTCAATACTGATTATAAATGCTTGGTCTATAGCTCAGACTTATTAATAACTAGTTCTTAGAATTTAACACATTTATATTAATCTACATTCTGGCGCATGGCATTACCTCTCTTTCATCTTGCACTTCCTGTTTCCTCTTCATGTCTCACTTGACTCTTCTGACTCCAGCCCTCCTGACTCTCTGCCCCTATAATCCTGCCTAGATCTCAGCCAATTTGCTTTTTATTAAAAGTGAGAGCAATACATTTTCACAATGTACAGAAAGATTATTCCACAGCACACAAAGTTGTCCTCTAATCCCCAACGTGAGTCCCATGGCACAAATGGACACATAGAATAATAATAATAAATCTTTAAAATATACTTTATATATAATATAATGCAATATAGCTACTTGCTTTCTTTAATATATTGCAAACTTATTTATTGTTACTAATATACTTGTCTCATACTTTAGTGACTATTGTATGTATGTATATAGTGACTATTCTATTGTATGCTAAATTAAAGGGCTTTCTATAGCTCACCATATCTTTACACAGCTCATAATATAACTCCCTACATAACATTAAAGGGAACACATTAATTTACAATGGAGAAACACATTGTCAAGGTGAAAATCACCAGTAAAGAGCAAGTCAATTTTGTACATTTTCCTAAATGAACTATGAAGAAGTTGGGGTATCTTTTCTGGTTATCCTACCCGAAAGTGCATAGCTGACCCTAATCAGAAGGAAATACCAGACAAACCCAAACTGGAGAGTCTATATGGTATAACTGACTTGTACTCTTCAAAATTCTCATATTTCAAAAGACAGAAAGCTATTGAAGATTCACCTGCAATATGAAGTTCAAAACATGTTTGTGCTTTGAGCTCTGGCTTAGTTTATGAGCCTCTTACATCACAATTCTTTATGTTGGGACTTCACCCTCTTGCAATAGCTAATGCCTGATTGCTGAACAAACACACCGCTGTTCCATCCTTGCAGTTTCTTACCATGCTATGTGCCCCCAAACCCGAAGTGCCTTTTCCCACTACCTTATTATTTTGAATGGCAAGTCGGTGTTTACTTTCGTAAAGAGTGTGCATTTCATTCAAGCAGCAAGCACATAGCAGGAAATGTGATAGATTTTTATTCTTACTCTGAGCACTGTGTCTTTTCCCCACTGCGTGGAATCCAATCACACATGCTTAGGGGGTTGCCTAGTTTTCAGGGGGAAGGAAATGAAGAAAGCGGGAACCAGGTCAGCCACTCCAGGACACCAAGGTTCAGGAATGCAGCCAGGCCTTTGTGGAAACACCATTTTTCAAGGTGGTGAAGGTTACAAAACAGCCTTCCAAAAATTAAGTTCATGCCATCATCTTTCTTTTGATAGAAAATGTTTAGATTACTTCCACTGCCCTCAGTGGGATCTTAGTCTCATTAATAAAAGACTTTAAAAACAGGCTCAAAGGAAATGAGAAGAGCTTTATTAGAGTTGAGAGGAAAACCAGGCAGGAAAGCTGTAAATGCTGCCAGAAGGGGAAGAGAGACAATTACATCATTTTCATCTGAGGATACTTGCTCAGTATTGGGGTTCAGGAAGAGGGCTAAAGAAATATAACATAAAAAGTTACATTCTTCTGAGTTAGGACTCAGAAAAGCTGTACCATAATGATATCTGCAGGCAGCTGCCCTATTTGATCGTTTTATGAAATGACTGATGAATAGTTTTGTTTGTTTGTTAGTTTGTTTAGATAGGGTTTTTTTTTCCCACTCCAGCTCAATCTGCCCTTGAATTGTGACAGTCCTACCTCAGCCTCTCAAATGGTAGTATTCGGACATGAGCCACCACACCTGATTCTATTTCTGATTCTAAGATCCAGCCCCAACACCAGTTAACTCATTAAAATTTTGGCGACCTCCTGGATTCTAGTTAATATCCAATAGCCCTAACTTCTAAGCCTAATATAAAGTACTATTGTCACAATTAACAATGATTTTTAGATAACATTTATTAAAAGGTGATGGGGCTAGAGAGATGACTGCACAGCTAAAAACTCTTAAAACTCTTGTGGAAGACCAAGTTCATGTCTCAACACCCACATGACGTAACTCCAGCTCTTGGAGGTCCTGATACAGAAGAAATCAGGGTCCCCTGGGGGTTCTCAGTCTCATTAATAAAAAAAGGAATTTGACAGTGAACTCAAATGGAAGCTCAAGGGCAATTATTAGAGTTTAAAAGAGAAAACCCCAAGGCAATCAAGAGACAAACTTCAGCAACTGTGTCCCATAGGTGACACAGCTGTGCATAACAGAGAGGAGGAGAGAAGGGAAAAGGCCCTGCCATTTAAGCTGGCAAGTCAGACATGTGACCAGCAAGCAGATGGGGGGGCACTTTAGAGAAAGAGTAAGGAAGCCCAACATGTTGGGAAACCCAAAGTCTTAGGGAAAGTATGTTTCCAAAAGAGATAGGAGAAAATGAGAAATTGCACTTTGCTGGAAAATTCTTTTTCAGAAAAGGGGACAGAGTTATAAAGCTAAATAGCTGTACCCTGTAAGCTAGGAAAGAGAAGTAGCAAATCCGATCTTTCCATCCCTGATTTCCTCTTTGAACTCTTCTACTTTGTTCAAATATGCTATCCTGGCACTTTGCGTGGAAGTCCCTTTCAGCTGATTCCACCCATCCCACGTGGCCTTCTGTTGAGATCCTACGGCTGTATTTACATCTTCCATGGTGGCTTGAAGTGTCTGTGAAGTAGACTCTCTTCACCCATTGGCTTAGACTGGAGGCACTTCACCTCCTCTGACACTGTTGGTAAGGCTCCCTGAAGCCCAAGCACGATGGTACAAGTAGGCAGCAGGCAACAACCCTAGACTGAACTTTTAAAGACTTTGGGACTTTTAAAGTAATTTATGGTTTATATCATGAGATTAGTTTTTAAAATTTATTTTATGTGTGGGCGTTTTGTGCCCACAGAGGTCAGAAGAGGGCATCAGATCCCATGGAACTGGAGTTGTGAACAACTGACTTAGAGTTTCTACTACGATGACCAGGGTGACTTTTTTTTTTAATAAGATTTATGTATGTTATGCCCAATCCATGGGGATCCCAAAAGACCAGCAGGGAGATCAACTCACAGAAATGCAAAAAGCAAGGTTTATTGTGTGCACAATACAAGCCAGCAGGGACTTCATCAAAGCAACTGGCAAGAGGAGATACTCCACCTTTCTAGAGGTTATTATTTAAAGGCAAAAATCAGAAAAATTACATTAGCAGGTGTTAAGTTGGGAGCATAGCCTCAGCCCCTAGCCTGGGAGTTGCTTTGCTCTGGACTCCAAATTCCAGCATGCCAGGTCCTGGTGGGTCAGGACCACTCCCACAGGGTATTTAAGTGAGCTCCCAGAGAAAAAACAGGTGGTTTTTTGGGCCTGCATGGGCTCCCTACTGTCCTGTCTCCCCGCCATGTGCTCATCCACCTAAGAGAGTCATTCTTAATAAAACAATGGGCATTTTGATTTGGTTTGGTTTGGTCTAATTGGATTTCTTGCGCCAGCAGAGCTGCCCTTTTCTTATTAATTTTACTTATCAGCAGGATGTTGGGTAACGGGTTCAATCCTGATTGGCTTATGTCTAGGGACTTTTCAGAAATTTTATTTTTGAACCTCACCTGTTGCTGGTCAAGTTTTCTTATCAGCTGACCTTGGGGTGGGGACATTCTGCAGTTATCTGTACTTTTCAGAGGGCTACCCTATTACTTTTGCCCCTAGCCATGACTGAGGACTGGAATGTTTTATGGGAAATAGCTTACCCAAGACACAAGATGGAGGTGGAGGACAAAATGGAGGAACTTTTGGTTCTTCAATGTATATGGTGCTCTATCTGTACACTTGCATGCCAGAAGAGGGCATCAGATTCCATTATAGACAGTTGCGAGCCACCATGTAGTTGCTGAGAATTGAACTCAGGACCTCCTCTAGAAGAGCAGCCAGTGCTCTTAACCTTTGAGCCATCTCTTCAGGACCTGATCACAGTAACTCTTATTAAGGAAAACATTTAATTGGGGGGGCTTGCAATTTTAATGGATTAGTCCATTATCTTCATGACATGGTAGCATGCAGGAAGACATGGTGCTGGAGAAGGAGCTGAGAGTCCTACACCTTGATCTATAGGCAACAGGAAGTGAACTGAACTAGGCATATCTTGCTTGAGCATAGGAGACCTCAACGCCCACCCCCCACCGTGACACACTTCCTCCAGCAAGGTCACACCTCCAGATAGTGCCATTCACTTGGGGAGGGGACCATTTTCTTTCAAATCACCACAACTACCAGGGGGGTGCTGAGAATTGAATCCTGGTCCTCTGCAAGAGTAGCAAGTACTTTTAACTCCTGAGCCACCTCTCCAGCCCCCTGACATTGATATTGATATTAATATTGATATTAATACTGAGATCTTGGGGATGAACAAAAATGAAAATCTTATAAATTAAAAAGTAATGTGTTCCTGCAAATTTTTTTCCTGCTGTGTGCATCTGGCCTCTGGCTTCTAGTCACTTTCCTCATGCCATGGCCCCAAAAACAGCAATGTGCACTCCTGCCTCAGCCCAAAAAACCCAAATGGCTCCTTTCCCAAAATTTAGAGGACAAGTCGGCCTCTCCTGGAATGCCAAAGGAAGAAAAATAAACAGCAAGAAGCAATTGAACACATTGACAGAGAACAAAACGAAGTGGGCAGACTTAATGAGTAAGCCAGAGAAGAAACTCTGAAAGTACAACAAAAATATAACAAACTCAGCCAGCCATTTTTTTTCAGAAAATGTCAGAACTGATGGCCAAAATCCCAAATTTTGGGGTGACAAGGTATGTCAGCCATCTACAAGTGTCTGAGCTGCTCAGGGAGGAAGACCAAGGGGCTCTGCTGAAGTGACAGAATTTGAAGACATTAAGTTAGGTTATAGAATAGATTTTTATTTTGATGAAAATCCTTACTTTGAAAACAAAGTTCTTTCCGAAGAACTTCATTTGAACGAGAGTGGTGACCCATCTTCAAAATCCACTGAAATCAAATGGAAATCTGGAAAGGGTTTGACAAAACGCTGGAGTCAAACATAGAATAAGGCCGGCAGGAAGAGGCAACATGAAGAGCCAGAGAGCCGCTTTACCTGGCTTCCTGATCACTCTGATGCAGGGGCAGATGGGTTAGGAGAGGTCATCGAATTACACTGTGTCTCTATGTGAATACAGACAGTTAGCATTTACCAACATGTATCTGTCTACTTTCTCTCGTTTAATAAAAAGAAAGAATAAAGGAGAGTATATAAGGTCACCAAGGGTGGGTTTGAGGTGTCTCGAGGGGTAAGTAGGAATTGTGACAACATGGCTTCTCCTTTGGCATGTGTAATTGGGATGGTGAAGACATCCTTGCAGTTTAAGATGAAACTTCCGATATAAAATTCTATCCTAACGATAACTTGAGCCCTGCCACTCAATGAGGGAATCAGCGGGCCTTGCAGGGTTTTATTTGGAGTTGACACTCTCTGTTGTAACTTAATTTTGAGTGTTTTTAGTTTTAGTTTTTTGGATTTTACTGGAAGGAAAAAGATGCCCATTGTAAATGTTGAAGTGTACAAGTTGCTTTGGTACAATAAAACCAATGGGTATACAAAGGACCGGATGCTTTTCTGTCAGAACAGAGGCTCAGCATAACCTTCCCAGTGTGACTTGCATAATGATATCATGTCAAACTTTGTCTCCCTAACTTCATATTTTTTGATACGTACTTTGCAGGAAGACCACAGGGCTATGCAGATTGAGTTAAAGGGATGTGAATCATGTCTTAATGTCCCCATAACTGAGTGATGTGGGTACAGTTTGCTGTAATGGACTAGTGCCCTTGATTTTTATCTCAATTTGGCATTTTTAAATAGGCCTTTAGTTACCTGGATATTATGACGGCACCTGCTCCCATCATTGTCACAGACCTGTTGCTCTAATGGCATCTGTACAAAGGTGTCTTCAGCAATAGGGTCTTACTGTCAGGTTTAGAGGATAGTATTGGCATTAGCCTGTAATATTTCGGGGGCCTATGGGATACCTTTGGACATCAACTCATGAAGATATAACCCAAGCAGGACAGTGGTGGTGCACACCACTAATCCCAACACTTGGGAGGCAGAGATAGGTGGATCTCTGTGAGTTTGAGGTCAGTCTGGTCTACAGGAGCTAGGTTCAGGACAGCCAGAGCTGTTACAAAGAGAAAGCCTGTCTTGAAAAAAAAAATAAATATATATATATACATATATATTTCTTTTCTTTCAATGTCTAAAACAGAATTCTGGACTCACAAGTCAAATAAGCACAATAAACATTTGCCTCTACTTTTCTCAAAAAAATAGGTTTTGTTCTACAATTCAGCCTTAAAATTAACTGACTCAAATTTTGTGTTCTATGCAACTCTGTTATCCGAAATGCACTGCTGAATATATCAGCCAAGCACTTCAAAGTTTAATTGGAAATATGTGTTCGCATCTGGTTTCCCTCAATACCATTAAGCAAATTAAAATGGCAAGTAGCATCATCTGGCCCCCTGTGAGGTTAGCAAGAGGCCCCAAGGGTTTGCTTCCTCTCCACTGACATAGTCCACAATGTATTACAACACGATTCTAAGATTGATTGCAGACAAGTCGAACTAAACGTAATTTTTCAAGTGCGTCTGTAGCTGAGGAATGAACTCAGCCCTGCTCCGGTTTTCGGTCTTGAGAACCTGTGATAAAGATGAGACAGTCTGAGTCACTGGAGTTAGGCAAGTATGCAGAAATTGTAGACTAATTGTCATACACATTGCAAAATTCAAACTTTCTCATTTTAAATCTGAAAGTCAACTATAGGGGAGAGGAGGAGGTACTGTTAGGAGATGGACCTCATTACCCAGAATGAAAGCATTTACAAGTGAGGAAATAGCCTTTTACAGTTATGTATATTCATAGCAGTCTTATAGCAAAGAGAGGCCCAGGAAAAAAGAGAGAGGAAACACTATGCCCTTTCATACTTCCAACAGGGCTACAAACTGCGTCAAGGGTTCCAGGTAGACAGAATAGATAACTATACAATATTGAGTCCGTTTGGAAATAAAAGGCAAGCATATATTTGCCCTAGACATTTGTCAACTCCCCGCAGACTCCACAGTCACCACCCGACACTGAGGTAGCACAGAGCTTGCTGAGTTCTGATGCATCTTTTCTTAGCCAAGCGGTCCTCTTCTACCATCACTTTCTGGGAAGTGGTTGCATAGCTTTACATCTTTCCAAAGAACACACACCACGTAGCATGTAAATTAGGAGTTTTAGAGTAGGGATTCATAGGCATTGATTTATGACAGGATTCTATTTTAGCTTCATTCTGGGCATGTCTCAAAGCAGTGCAAGAGTTGAGATCCATGGGGGGGGCTGGCAAAGAGGGCTGGAAGGAGAGGTCAAGCGTGCTACCAAGGTCAGGACGCCTTTGTGGCGACGCGACTTCGGCCAGCTGTAAGTACAGCTGCTCTTGTGAGAACGGCCTTGGTGGCTCTGCTGTGCCATTTAATCAAATGCTCTTGGTGATTCAAAATCCAGCAATATGCAGCCTTGGGTTGCACATGCCGTCTACTCGGCTTTGTTTTACGCAGCCTCATCAACATCACAATGAATAATTCAATTCCAGCTCCTTCTCCATCTTACAGTAAAATCGTATTTCTCGTTAAAACACTTGCTATGTTTAGCCAAGTTCCTTTTCAATAATAGTCTTTGTAACAAGAATATCAGTAATTCGTCTCCAGGGATTCCCAAGTGACTCTGTATTCATTATTGTCGATTCTATGTATTTTGATTTTTTTTATAAAGACGAACAGAATTGGATTCTAAGTTCTAGCATCATTTTTTATTTAAGCTATTGGTATTATTTATAAGTACTTGATCCTTTATTCCTATCAACTAAATAGGACAAGATGATAAAATGCTTTTTGCAACACTCAGTGTTTAATGAAACAGCCTTCCTAAGGCTTTCATGCTACTTAAAAGGAAATAAAGAAAAATGTCCCCGAACAGAATAGTGACATGCTCTTGACAATCTGATATGGTGAGTGACAGGGAACAAAAGTATTGAGAAGAGTCAAATCGCTGTCTCCTATTTCTCTCAAGAAGGAGGTATTTGATGAATCTATGGCTTATTAGCAGAACCTTCCTGTTAACACTGTCAGCAACAGGCAAAGACTAAAGAGTCAAGGGGCTCAGTGGGGAGACTCCCGGTTTAACTGAGGAGGTCGATAGCTGTCTCAGCTCAGAAAATCAAGCAGCAGCGTCTGCTGGAAATGGATTCCTGGGAGACAAGCAGAGACCACTTGCCTGTGGGATTAACACAACAGAATGTCTGTGGTTCCAATTTTGAGAGTGGTTAAGATACCAAAACCCTACTGTCTGTGCTACGCCAGTTACAGCTGTGCTGAATCAGATGGACTGAGTGTGTATTAGTGTGTATTAGTTTGCTAACAATGCCATAACAAAACACTACCGACTGAAGTACTTAAACAACACAAGCTTATGTCTCATAGACTTAGATGCTAAGAATCCACAATTATGATGTTGGCAGGTTTGGTTTCTTCTGAAGCCTTCCCTTTTTGGCTAGTAGATAACTACCTTCTGGCTGGATCCTTCCGTAATCATTCCTCAGTCTTCACTGTCTACATTTGAATCTCTTTATAAGGGCACCTAGCGCATGAGAAGAAGGCCTGTTTCTAGGACCTTGTCTTACCTTCCCTTACTTCTCTGAAGGCCACGTATTTAAATGCAGTCATATTGTGAGGTGCTGGAGATGAAGAATTCAGTGCATGATTTTGGCTGCAACACAGTTCAGCCTACAACACAGGAAGATGTACTATCTAGATCTGTCAGAGTCTGGACCCAGCAAATGTAGAAGTGGTTCTCACCTCCCAATGGACGATCCTTATTATCCAGACAAGGTACTGGGAGATCTGAGGGAAGATTCTCTAGCATTTTTTTCCAGCATATAACACGCTCACACACTCATGTAGCTGCACACATGGAACAGAAGAGCCCATAACTGGTGCAATCTATTCATCTTTAGTGGAGACCCATGCGTGTTTGCAGTATTTCCTTCCCAGCATTTTTGTAAAGTTGTTGAAGGCATTTCAGTGTCTATAACATTTACGTAATTAGAACAATCTTATTTGTCAACAAATTATTATGTTATTCAAGAAGGAGGGGTTTTCATCTTACATTTATTGGTTTAGCCTAACTGCTATAGCAATCTTTAAATTTCAGTGCTTTAAATATTGTGCCAGGCATGGTGATGCTCACTTTTAAGTCCAGCACCTAGAAAGTAGGGGGGGGGGCACGACTCTGTGAGTTCAAGGAGTTCAAGGTCAGATTGGTCTACAGTGAGTTCCAGGGCTGCATAATAGAGAGACCATTTATAAATGATTATAAATTTTTAAGAATTAATTTTTTCCTTACTGAAGACTGGTAGATGTTCCTGCTTGAGCAATCTTCTGGGCAGGTCTTTAGAATAGCTATTCAGAGAAGCAGGCACTTTGAATTTTATGCAGTTGCAATCTTTTTTTTTTTCCAAGACAGGGGTTCTCTGTGTTGCCCTGGCTGTCCTCAAACTCACTTTGTACACCAGGCTGACCCCAAATTCACAAAGCTCTGCCTGCCTCTGCCTCTAGAGTTCAGGGACCCGGCTAGAGGTTGCAATCTTAAATCTGATGGGCTCTAAGGTTTCTGTGTAAAAAGAGAACATAAGCAAATCACACCCTTGGCTCGCAGGTGAAGCACACCAGCCTTGTCCCCATGGATTAGAACCAATATTCCTCCTACTTAGATCCTAAGAGAAACCAATGATGAGTCTCTCCGCTCTCAACTTTTGTCTTTAAAATAAAAATAAAAAAATGGGTGCTCACCTAGCATACAAGAGGCCCTGGACTTTGTGCTCACTATCAGAATAAAGAAAAGGAAAACTGAAAACAGTAATGCTGACCTTACAGGGAGAAAATTCAGTAAAACAACCAAGCACTTACTCTGACTTACAATAAGTGCTCAATTAATACTCATTTACCCTCTGAGATACGCTGTCAACAGTAGTAATAGGTGGCAGACAGGCCTATCTACCCTCCCCTACCCCTTGCAAAAGCCCCTGGCCTCCTCTGGGATAGTCCTCAGCTGGAGAAACACTTCCCAGTTACAACTGGACACAGCCAACATAGAATCGGAGTCATTGGTGTTCTGCTACTGCCATTCTCTGCCACACACAAAAGCTCCAACAGAGGTTTCTTGAAGTTCACTTGCATCAGAGATGCAGTGGTTAAAAACTAGATTAATAAAACTAAAGTCCTGGAAATGTGCTGCTGGGCAGGTGATCCTGGAAACACTGCTCCATGCTAACCAGTTTGCCTTTCTTGTCTTTGAAATGGGAGTATCATTTAGAAGTTTAAAGACACTAATGATAAAGTACTTGAAACAGTTCTGGCCCATGATTACCGCTCTG
Organism: Bramus lutescens; assembly: GCA_001685075.1. Classification (NCBI taxonomy): domain Eukaryota; kingdom Metazoa; phylum Chordata; class Mammalia; order Rodentia; family Cricetidae; genus Bramus; species Bramus lutescens. Next base: position 245,456 of record LOEQ01002577.1, read on the forward strand.
TAGAAGATGTTGGTTTTGAAATTATCACTGACACATCCATAGAGTCGACTACAAAAACAGCCCCTTGTGAGATGGGCTCGGAAAGCTTGAGAGCCCCCACCCTAGCCACAGTGTAGTTTGGGGACGAGTGTATGATCAGGGGTAATGACTCTGCTTACCAGATGTGGCCAGAGTGAAGCGAACACTGGTGTGTTCGCTCTAACAAAGCTGAGCAGGTCACACACAGAGAAAACCAGCATTTGCTGAGTGGAGTTCAGAAAGCCAGAGAAAAGGCAATGATCAGAAGCTACGGGACAGTGAAAGTCGAGAGCAGTCAGAAACTATGAATGGCCAGAGCTAAGACAGATAATGGACAGAAGGCAGTTCCCTGCACGGCAGCAGGAACAGCAGCTATAGAAAGTAGCTGAGTTGCCAGATGGTATAGGATGGCATCAGGGACTCACAACAGCAAGACACCACTGTTATGCCCAAATCCACGAAGTCCCCTCAAGGCCAACAAGGAAACCAAGTCCCATATGTAAAAGCAAAGAGCCTTTATTTTAATCAAGTTTGCAAACCCGGTCTCTCCGCATGTCCAACGTATTGGAATAACCAGAGAGCTCCAAGCTCAATTAGAAATGGGTTTTTATAGTAGTAAAGGTGGGGGTGAGGGGTATCTGAGGTTCAGGACCCCTGATTGGCTGACATTTGTCTAGGAGTGTCCTAGTGAATGTACGCTGGCAGGTGATCCTATCTATAGCACTTGGGATGCCAGGCATTTCCTTTGAATGGTCTGCTCTTGGGTGGGGGTAGGGTTATCTCAACTTGTGGTTCTTTCCTGCTACCAGGTATTGCTTCAGGGTAAACTACTGAGACTTGGGTCTCTTATTAAATTTATCAAGGGCCAGAGTTCTACTCTGGCAGGTGATAATGGTTGGAAATAAAGAACTTCCTTTGGGTGACCTGTTTATAATTAGCTTATCATGGCTGGCCCCCACAACCACGTGGCAGAGACTGGTAACCAACCATTCAAATGCTCTTCTGGATTGGCCCCAGCCGCAGAAGGGACAGGCTCTAATACTTGTATTCTTTATTCTGGAAGAATAAGATTTTCCCATCATGCCTCTAAGATTTGTGATTTAAAAGAGTCTGCCATTACAGCCCCTATGATTCATTTGAGACTCAGAAGTGACCTTGGCTCTTTTTCTGTTATTGAAAATGTGAATGCAGAGGATTTGAGCCTCAGGACTCAGACACAAATGTACAAAAGATGTTCTGAACCTCAATGTACTTCCGAGTCCTGTCCACTCTCTAATTCTACCGGATATGTGGGAATTTAACTTTGGTCATTCTCAGAGTTTGACTGAAACCTCTCCAGAATCACTCATTGCCTGGGACTCATGCATTATCTCCAGGAGATAGGTAACAAAAAGCCCGCTGGTCACAGATCATCTTTCCACAGCCCTGCCATGCCCTGTCTATACTGTCCCTTCAGGATCAGTGACTCTTAACATGTCTGTACCAGGTTTGCTGCACAGATTATTTTTTTCGTGGTCGAGGAGTCCATGCTTGGGAATTCATTCACCCTTCACCCATCCCTTGTTTCAATCTGTGCCCCCACTCCTAGGGCTGCAGATAAAGCACAAAGCTTCATACATGTAAAGCAAGACCTCTTCCACTGAGCTACACCCCAGACCTTGCAATCAGCCTTACTCACCCTTACTAGAAATATTACCCGAAAGCATCATTTGAGTCTCAAAGCCCAGCATTCAATCTCTTTGGCCCATGTTGATTTTGTAGACTCTTATTTTTCTTTCTTTGAACTGATTTCTTTTACTGCAACTCTCCTGAGTCACTTTTTGTACATGACTATTCTCTTCTTTGCTGAAGTTTCCCTTCGAAATAAAAGCCAGAAGGTTTTCTGTGTGTGNCTGCAAAATCGGGCTGCAGAGTAATGATCCACACGAGGCAAGAAGGAAGTCTGATCCAACAGGAATCAGTAGCCAGTGCTGGTTCAAACTTCTAGAGTCTGGTACTTGGTAGTTTATTTTTGACATATTTAAGTACAGTTCGACTTCAGAAATTTTCCTGGTGACAATTATCACAATAATGTTTAAGGTATGACTACATAGAAATCTTTTGCAAAGTACATGTGACCTCTTCCATAAGAACGGGTTCTATATCTTAAGGGCCCAGGGGAGGATCTAGAATGGTCACCAAGCTACAAAGCACATGTGACATCTTCCCTAAGAATGGATCCTTTTTTAGTTTTTGTTTATTTGAGACAGGGTTTCACTGTATAGCGCTTGCTGTATTGGAACTCACTCTGTAGACCAGGCTAGCTTTGAACTCAGAAATCTGCCTGCCTCTGCCTCCCAAGTGCTGGGATTAAAGGTGTGCACTACTACCATCCAACATCGGATTCAATTTCTATGCCCAGAATTCAGAATCTGAATATTTACTACTAATTTATCTATAAAGAAAAAAAGAACATATTTTTTATTGATTCTTTGGGAATTTCACATCATGCACCCCAATCCCACTTATGTCCCAGGCATCCATGTCTGCCCTCCACACCCCCCCCAAAAAAAGAACACAAGAGCCAGGCAGTGGTGGCTCCCAAAAGACAATACTCATCACATCACGCTAACTAGATAGAGTGGTACCCATTGTACAGCATCAGAATGAATGATTAACTAGTAGGTCACTGACTGAATGATACAGTGTCCTTTAGGTAGAGACCAGGTGGCTTCATGCAAGAAGAGAAATATATGTGGAAGGAACACTCTAAAGAATTGATCTGTTACAAGAGTCTGTGTGCAGACAGGCATCTTAAGACTCAGCTTACTCACTATTTCACTTGAAAGCAGGATACGTGAGAAAGGGAAGATGGCTCAGTCAATAATTCCTGCTGTGGGGGGCTGGAGAGATGGCTCAGAGGTTAAGAGCACTGGTTGCTCTTCCAGAGGTCCTGAGTTCAATTCCCAACAACCACATGGTGGCTCACAACCATCTGTAATGAGATCTGGTGCCCTTTTCTGGTGTGCGGGCATACATGGAAGCAGAATGTTGTATACAAACTAAATAAATAAATCTAAAAACAAAAACAAAAAACAATTCCTGCTGTGGAAGCACAAGGAACTGAGTTAGAATCCAAGCTCCCACATAAGAAGGTAGATGGAGTGGCACATGATCAGAACCCCAGCACTGGGGGTCAGAGAGAGAAGGATCCTGGGGCTTCCTGGGCAGGCAGTCTAGCCCAGTCTCTGAGCTCCAGGTTTGTTGAGAGACACTGTCTCCAGAGGTAAGGTGGAGAGCATTTAAGGAGACACCGATCATGCTGAGCTCTAGCATGTACACACACACACCACACACATGCACACGGGGGTATCCTTATGGTAATGAAATTTCACATTGATTGTCAAAGCCCAAGGTCCTCTATGAGACAATGACCAGAGCCCAAATGGGTAGATTTCCCAAACTCTGGATTAGTCTCCAATAAGAACATATACAGCATTGAAAGTTATAAATACAAAGTAAGATTATACTTCCCATTTATGTCTAATATGACAGGAGCTTCCAGGTGACCCCATAAATCTTCCAAAATTGCAAAGATGACCTCTGATCTCACGTACAGGTCAAAGAACAACACGGGGGAGTCAATTCTCTACTTCCACCATGTGGGTTCTGGGGATTGAATTCAGGTGGTCAGTCTTGGCAGCAAGTGTCTTTACCTGATCAGCCATCTTGCCACCCTTGAAAAAAATTGAAAAAAAAACTTTCAAGTGTAAAAAAAATGCAAGAGAAAAAGATACCCAGAGATGTGAACTTAAAATGAGAGAGTTCTGAGATTTGGGGGACATTCTTGTGTCAAAAGAGTGCACTGATGAGGGCTAGAGAGATAGTTTAGCAGTTAAACACTGACTGCTCTTCCAGAGGACCCGGGTTCAATTCCCAGCATCCACATGGCAGCTCACAGCTGTCTGTAATCCCAGTTCCAGGGTCTGAGAGCCATGGCAAAAACACAAATGCACATAAAATAAAAATAAATAATTCTAAAAAAAAGAGTGCACTGTTGAGACAGGCACAAAACTGCAAACCCCTAAAGAAAGACTAAACCAAATACTACCAGGAGACACATCACAGGTCTTCCTCTTCCTTCTCACTACCATCACCACCAGCATGATCATTATCATCATCATTATAATTATTATTATTACTGAGTGATTGATTCTACTTCTTATGTGGACTTTGAAAACACACCCTTAAGATGCCCTACACCACATCTCTTGGGCAATGCACACATACACGCAAGTTAAAACTTACCTCTCACCTGGCTTTCTCTCAGTGTCTTGTTCATAAATGCAGGCAGGTGTTCTAGCATCTCTCCCAGTCTTGAGAGCATTCCCACATGAATATTCTTATTAACTGTCACCTGTTGTATTTGTGTCTGTCTTCAAAAAACATATATGTCATTTGAGGACTGGAGACAGCTCAGCGATTAAGAGTACTTGTCCTTCTTACAGAGGACCCCAGTTTGGTTCATAGAATCCACATGGCGGCTCACAACTATCTATTGCTCCCTCTTCTAAATTCCATGGGTACCAGCACGCACGTAGTGCAGGCAAAACATTCATATACATAATTTTAAATAAATAAGCCTAGAAAGAAATTTTAGAAAACACGACATGGAATTTCTTCTTGGCCAATTTCAGCGCAGGAGGGAAGGCTATAGTTTTATTGTTGCTCACTTCAGGGCAGGGGGTTGTTGAGACAGAATCTTTTAACACAGCCCTGCTGTCCCTAGACCAGGGTGGCCTTGAACTCATAGATATCCGCCTGCCTCTACCTCCAAAGTGCTAAGATTAAAGGCACGTGCCATCACACCCGGCACAAGGTAACAGTTTCCATGACCTCTTTGGCGAACAAAAATTCTAATTTTTATAACCTGCCTTGAAGAGGTAATTATGAACAAGAAACCATGGATAAATCATCTATGTGATGTCATAGTTCACGTTAAAAAAAATGTCGATAACATTCTAAACGCCATAATCCCTCACCAAAGAAGCTTGTAGAGGAGACTTTTCTCCATCTCGTCCGGCCCCAGGGGACCAGCTTCTTTTGGCCCACCTGCTCCCAAGTAACTACTCAGAGAGTTAATGTCAGTTAGAGTTTTGTCTGGCTCAGGCATCTTACTGGCTAGCTCTACTATAAATCAACCCATTTCTATTCGTTTGTACTTTAGCATGAGGCTCATGACTTTGTTACCTCACATCTTGCTTCCCCCATGTCTACATGGTGTCTCCCTGACTCCCCCTTCTCTCTCACTGAACCTTTGCTTGACTTCCCACCCAGCTATATGTAATGTTGCCTGTCCATTGGCTGAAACAGCCTTTATTCATCAACCAATAAAAGCAACACATATACAGAAGGACATCCCACACCAGAAGCTTGTTTTTACAGCAGAGGAGCCTATGGTCAAAACGGGAAGAACAAACTATCTTTTCTATTGTTTGGGTTTGTTGTTGTTGTTGAAACAAGATCTCACTGGAAATTCCTAGGTAGACCAGACGACCTGGGGGCAAGGGCTGCAAAACCGCTCCAAAGAAAAGTAACTCTCCCTCTCTCAAGAGCCACCAACTACCAAGAGCTCCTTGGTTAGGGATGGGACCTTGGGAGCGCCTCTATCCTCTATGCTGGAATTTTTAACTGGTTTAATCTTGCGCAGGTAGCCATAGCTGTTGTGAGGCCATGCGTGTGATAGCCACTCCCTGTCCAGAGGCTAACACTTCATAGAACTTGTCCACATCTATTGGCTCTTAATTCTTCTCACTCCTCTTCTGTTGATATTCCATGAGCTATGGTGAAGTGGGGGTGAAATACAAGATGACCCTTCTACTATTGAGTACTCACAACCCTATTCTCAGCACTTTGAATATTAACTGTTATCCACTGCAATAAGAAGCATCTCCGACCAACACTGAGAGTAGCACATGTTAAAAAACACAGTCTGCTTTCTCTTGGAATCCTTCCAGGTGCTGGGTCTCTCCTTCACATCTAGTAAATCCAGCAGATTTCAGCATTTCTTTTTATGTTCTTGTCTTCATATTTGTAACAATAAACTCAGCTTTTCCAAGTAACCGCAATTCTTATCTTTCGAGGGTCTCCGCCCCTCTTATTCTATCCATGTGGCCCTCTCACAGCACCCTTAACCTGGCCTCAGATGGGGACACAGGATCCAGGTCCGGAAGTTAGAGAGGGAAATATACATGAAAATGTGCGTGCAGAAAACTGACCTCATCCCACTTAAGGTATTCCCCGTCACAAAGAATGATGTCCCAGCAGGAGTTGCTCAGTCTATGGCAGTGAGGGGTTTTGGATGTAGGGACTGCTCAGGAGACGCCAGGCATACCCTTTCCCTAAGACGTGACAACTGAGGGAATATCCAGCTGTTGCTGACTATTCTCTAGAGAGGACAAAAGCAAGCAAGACAAATTAAAAAACAAAACCTACACCAGGTTGAAACCTGGTGCGTTTGGTAAGCTGCCTATGCTTTCGGTGATTTTAAGATTGAGCAGGCGCAACAGTCCTTAAGGGGATGCCCACTAGAGGGCCACTGGCAAGAGAGTTCCATACTCCGAGAGGAATGGACGCAATTTCTAGAGGTTGTCTGTGGATGTAACTGCTTAACTGTTACGGCCACCATGTTTTGGAATGTTCCTTTACAGGGTGTGGAGTTATGTCACTGTGATTGGTTTAGGAAAGAGCTGAATGACCAATAGCTAAGTCAAGAAGAGGTTAAGTGGGACTCATGGGAAAGGGAGGCTCAGGGAGCAAAGGTTAAGTAGCCAGCAGGCACAGGAAGCAGGCTACGCAGTACAGAGTGAAGGTAACCAAATGGCATAAAAGAACATCGCTTAAAAGATATGGGTTAATTTAAGTGATAAGAACTAGTTAGGAACAAGCCTAAGCTAAGACCAAGAATTCATAATTAATAGTCTCGTGTGATTATTTGTGAGTGGGCAGTCGGGACGGAGAAAGACTGGTTACATCATCATATGAAGGAACAAGTTCCAGGAAGAAGGGTGTAGAGGGAGAAGGGGAGAAATGCAGGCTGTAAGTGGGAAACACAGGAATTTGCATTCTTTACACACTGAGCTGATGATCTCGCATCTACAGCAATTTGTATTGACTGCTGTGTGTGTGTGTGTGTGTGTGTGTAGGCACCCAGTACATATGTTACTTAAATGTGACTATACTAGTTGTAAGTTGTACTGCTTTATGCATAATACTTATAATATCTAACACAAAATACTGAGAGCTGTCTCATTTAACATTTTTGTTTATTTATCATTTATTTTGTGTGTGTTTATTTAGTATGTAGAGGTCACACTACAACTTGTGAGAGTCAGTTCTCTCCTTCCACCCTTGGGGTTTCAAAGATCCAAGTCAGTTCATCAGGCTTGGTAGCAATTGCCTTCATGCAAACAGTCATCCTGTCGGCTGAGAACTAGCTCACTTTTTGTATCGACTATAAATAATTCTGTTTTGTAGGTGAAGAATAGTTTATGACCAGTACCTTGAAGTCTTCTATGTGCTTAAGAAAACCATTTTTAAGCCTGTTACAGTTTTTGTCTCTTTAAGAGGCAAGCCACGCCCACTCCCAGTGACCCTGCCCGC
>LOEQ01002577.1:257726-278633 GCA_001685075.1 Bramus lutescens
CAGGTGTAGGGTATGAGGTGCTGTGCCAGGGTGTGCCTGAATACTAACACAGCTGGTCACAGAATCGCCAGTCTTTGTGTAGAGGCAGGTAAATGCTGCTTAGTGCTCTCTTTCTGTTTTCTTTCCTTTTCTTTTAAAAGTTACATTTATCTATTTATTTTGAGTGTGTTTGTGTGTGTGCACACACGTGCATGCATACAAGGCACTCTTTTGTGTATGCCAGAAGACAACTGGAGTGAGTCAGTTCTTTCCTTCTATCTCATGGGTCCTGGGGACTGAGTTCAGGTTACCAGTTTGCTAGCAAGCCCTGGGCCATCTCACCTGCCCTGCTTTCTCCCTTCTTATTCAGTCTAGGATCCCGGCTCATAGAATGGTGCCGTCTGTGCACACCAGGTTAGGCTTTCCCTCCTCAGTTAAACCAGTTTGGACCCATCCAGAGAAGTGTATCCTAGGTCATTCTAAATCCAGTTCAGTTGACCTTGAAGATTAAGCATGCCAAGGAGGAAACATCAGAACCCAAAGAAGGAAGTGTATGGAACAGGCTGCAGACCCATGGTCCTCATCCTGTGGGCCAAGACCACTGTAAAGGCCGAACAACTCTTTCATAGGGGTCATCTAAGACCACTGGAAGAAAGATATTCACATTGCAGTTCACGACGCTATCAAAGTTAGTTATGAAGCAGCAGAAGGTTGAGAACCACCGCTCTAGATGTTCAGTGGAGGGAACAAGCCACCCTAAGGCCTGCTTTGCTGTCCTATTTCTCCTTTACCTACAGCTTAGCTGGAAACCACCCGGAAGTCAGAAGGCATATATGTCAACCAGAGCAGAGGGCCTCCCGGGGCCGGAGCTGGAGGGAACAGAGTGGACAGAGGTGAAGAGGGGGTCAACAGGCCACACTGACATTTGATCTTAAATCTTAGGTTAAATCTCCGTGTGTCTGAATCCCCTCCCCTCCATGACCCTGTTTCTAGCCCAGCTTAATTTCTGTCGTTCCCGTGAAGCCTTCTTTGACTATGTTAGTTAGTTTGTCCTCCACTGTGAGTCCATAAAAATCTACTCAGGGGGTTTAAAATGTACACTGAAGTCTTGTTTGGTACTTTTCTCCGTTGTTATAAACTCTTCCATGGCAAAGGAGGTGCACAATCTTTTCCCCCATCCTGTCTCCCCGACTCAACATTGCTGCATCATCTTCTCCAAAGAATCATTTCAAAGCCAGAAAAAACCCTTAGAATCCCTAGGGCAGCTATCTCACCTTCCAGGTGAAGAAACTGCTCCCTTAAACAGTGTTGGTAAATACTCAATAAACCCTACTTCAAGTGAAGGGAAGTCGAGCAAAACAGGTCAATGAGTAGCTTCGAAGGAGTGGTGGTTTGAAAGAAAATGGCCCCCAAAGGGAGTGGCACTATTAGGAGGTGGGGGCAGGCTTTGAGGTCTCTTTTTTCTTAAACTTCCCTCAGTGTGATGGTTAGCTGACTTCCTGTTGCTCTGAGTCAAGATGTAGGACTTGCATGACACCATGTTCCTCACCACGATGATAACGGACTGAATGAACCTCTGAAGCTGTAAGCGAGTGCCTCAGTTAAATGTTTCCATTCATAAGAGTGGCCTTGGTCATGGTGCCTCTTTACAGCAATAAAAACCTAAGACAAAAGGACTCTGAGAATCAGCGGCCTCTAGTGAAAGTCTGTGGTACCTGTGACCTAGAGTGCTGGAGATGACTGTGTCTTTCACTCAACCTTATTGGCTCTTAATAAGAATTCACTTTAGTAAGAAAAATGAAATAATAAGTTAGAGCACCTATTTTACCAGAAATCTTGAAAACTGGGTATTAGGAATATTTTCCTAACTGAGCCTCTTGCAAAATAATCCCAACCAAGCCAAATCAGACCAGATTAAAAGATATCCAGGTTTAATTGGACACCCGCGCTCTGCTCCTGGGTGGCCCCGAGGGGAACTGGGAAGCCCACCCCAGAGGAAGAGGGAAAACCACGTGTTTATTTTCTGGGGAGCAGTTTAAGTAGCCCGAGGGAGTGGTCTTGACCTTTCCTCGGGGAGGGGTCAAGGTTTGAGGGGCACAGGGGAAGGGCCTCCAAAAATGGAGGCCAAGGCTGGAATTGCACTGGGTAGTTACTCTGTGGGGAATTATTTTACTATAACTTTCAAGAATTTATAAATAAGGGAAATGGCACACGCTTTTAGTCCCAGTGCTCCGGAGTCAGGAGTAGGAGGATCTCCGAGTTAGAAGCCAGCTTGGTCTACAAAGGGAGTTCCAGAACAAAAAGGGCTACACAGAGAAAGCCCTGACTCAAAAGAAGAAAATCACAATTCAATAGTCTGCCAAAAAGTGGTAATTTTTAATTTAATTTTGACAATTTCTAATCATCAGGGAGAAAACTTTACTTTGGAAATTTCTCTTGAATTATTAAAAAGCCTACAAAACTTGCCAGTGCTGGGGGCGAGGCTGCTTTAATCCCAGTTATTACCTGCTCAGAGAGACCCAGGGAAGTTAAACCATTCAGGGTACTACAGATAGTCGAGCTTCATGCCGCCCCGAGGGACACCGGGCTCTAAAGCTGTAGCGTTATGACTTTTATTGGAGAACAAATCCCCCAAGGCAAGTAGAATGTGAAGTGATGAACAGCTTTTGGTCCTCGTGCTGAATCACCTAGGCGCGCCACTCCTCTCCAGATGTTTCTTCATGATTAATTCCTGTGAGTTACTGCTCTTTTCTGCCCTGTGACACACTTTAGGTCCATCTAATCAGATAGATCTAATAAATTGGAATTGCCAGAAAGGAAGGGGTCAAGGTCTTGGCTCCTTTTCACTTGGGGGTCTCAATGCTTTCTATAAACATTTGCATGCCCGGAAATATCGGGAGGGGCAGACTTTGCCTGACACTCGGAAAGGAACAAACGGCCCTGGAGTTCTTAATCTCTCTTAATGAAAAGCAATCACGTTAGTGCTTCTTAGGAAAAAGGAGGGAGGGTGTCACTCTGAAGTGAGATTTTTGTCTCAGTTTGGAGTAGCAGTTGACAGGCTGCAAGCTTGTCAGTTTCCTCCTAGCCAGGCAGCGCTAAGAGCTCCTCCTCCGTGCTCCTGCTTCTTCGCATCATGCCTTGTTCCGTACGTAGTTCTACAAACTCTACATTTCTACCTCCAACATTTCTGTGATGATGAGTTAAACTATTTGCTATAGGTCTATATCAAGAACCACAGAAATGTTTTTACTGTTTTCCAGTCAAATTTTTTTTTACTTATATTTTATTTATTGTAGTAAGTTTATTACACTTATGGTGTAATTTTCTCTTATCTGCCCAGATCGCATGGAACCACCTTACCTATGGTATCTGCTTGGGTGCATTTTCTTTGTGTATTTTCTTTAAAGAGTAGAACAGCCCTCCCCCATTTCAAAGACATAGAATGCATGACATTACATTCTCTGTGTTACCCATGACATCTGTTACGTTCTCAGTACACCATATTCCCCTTTTACCACTGCTTACAAAACTTTTAAGGAATTTTGGGCCTTGCTGTTTACTTGTTTCTCTATATTACAAATGCATATATCTACATATTTGTAAAAGTTTAAATGCTTATACAAGCACAAAATGTCAATGTCTTTCCATGGCCCCCTCCCCTGCTTATTTCTCAGACGTCATCGTTGCTGATGCATTGATGCATATCTTTCTGGTGAGTTCCCATTACCTCTTGGAAAAGTGCTTCTGTTTTTACTCTATTGTCAGAGCTCATTCATGTTATGATGTCTTATTTGGTCAAGCTGGCTAGTTACTGCGTGCTGTTAGTCAAGTGCTTGTCCCGGGTTATCTGTTGTGGCAAATACTACACTGCCGGTAATGTGTCATTCCTCCGCTTTCCTGTAACCAGCTCCTCCCTCTTCCTACTCCGACTCAGAGGGAAGGTTTTCAGTTATCACAAATGTCCGATCTCGCTTTCAGGCAGAACTGGCTGGGCCAAAAATCTGACCAGTCTCGTCACCCATTCCTGCTATGTGTATGCACCTTTAATTGGATGGCTTTAAGAAGGATCCATGTACCGTGTGAATCAGCACAAATGTAGTGGCAAAGATGTCAGTGAGGTTCAGATTGCCTGGGAGCCGGGTTTCCTGCAATTTGGAGGAAGCCAGTTTTCACTGAGAGCGCTACACGGACACGCAGAGCATAGGGAAGAGAGGAATTTCTGGAGTCGCTCAAGCTTTCTGTCCCTAAGATCCACTTACGCTACTGTCTTTGTTTAGTTATTTCCACTAAGAGACTTGTGGGCAATTTCTCTTTTGCTTATGCTGTGCCTCAGAAAGGTAAATCTTCCATTGAAGAAATATTGCTTTGTTTAGATGATAACAATTCTAATTATCAGGGAGAAAACTTTACATTGGAAATTTCCCTTGAATTATTAAAAGCCTACAAAACTTACCAGTGGGGGAGGGGGACGCTGTTTCAATCCCAGGATATTAGCTGCTCAGAGAGAACCAGAGACATAAAACCATTCAGGGTGCTCCAGATAGTCGAGCTTCTGGCTCCATTGTGCTAGATCAGTCATGCCGTCCCAAGGGACACGGGGCTCTAATATTTTATTATTTTGTGCCATTGCAGAATTATCTCTGGAATAAGTATTCTTAGCACTAATGAGAGTGGAAGATATCAGATACCAGTGGAGCCATGTCAGGAGCCCTGACAGCTCCTGAAAGTTTCGATCCTGGGTCCAGTTTGTATTCTCATGTTATACCCTAAAATCATAAGGTTGGGGTGAGTAAGAAAGATTTGCCAGAAGTGTATGCGACAGTCAGCAGGTTATTAAGGGCAATGACCCATTGTTTTGGCTATTTCTCCAGGTCATTTTGTTCCAGGTAGCAAGGGAAGTCATGCCTGACAAATAGGTAATACAAACCGTGCTTTACGTAAATCACTAAATGAATCACGAAATCAGTATCTAGCCTAATAACTGGTCTTCTCTACCTTATTCTATTTCAGTGTGTGTATGTGCGCATATGGTGTGTGCCCACATCCCAAAGTGTACATGTAGGGAACAGAAAACAAATTTTGGGTGTCTATTCTCTCTCAGAACCTTGTCAAGACAGGGTATCTTTTGTTCTTTTGTTTCTGTCACTTTGAGCACTCAGGACTAGCTGGCTGGAAGACTTCTGGGTCATTCTCTTATCTCTATTTCCTGTCTCCCCATAGGAATGCAGGAAGCAGAGCTGTGACCTACCACATCTGGCTTTTTATGGGTTCAAAGGCCAAGTCGGGTTGTGAGGCTTGCACAACAAGGGCTTGGACTTGTTCAGCCACGTTGGTGGCCCAGGAACAAAAAATGTCTAAGTTTTGTTGTCCGATTTTCATAACTGTTCAGAACTCTGTTTTCCCTCTTTACTCTCAAAAGATGTAAACCCAGGGTGCAGTTTATTCAAGGGCTAACCGCGCATGATCAGGTGGGTTGGACCCGAGAACACAAGGAGAATACAAGCTCTCCGTCCCTAAGCACCTGACGGGCAGTGTGCAGGGAGCAGAGTCATAGATGAAATATTGGCTCAGAAGTCGATAACACTGGTTTAAAAATTTCTGTTTTCAATGTAAGAAGAGAGAAACAGTCACACATAGCCCTTCCTTGCATAGTGGACATATTTTCATAGTTTAAAAAATATACCTTTCATCAATTCTGTTTGCATTCTCTTGGTGAGCTATAAATCACATTAATTAGTATCCTTTTATTTGTCTTTATTTTTCGTTTGTTGGTTTTTTGAGACAGACTCTCTCTGTCTAACAGCTCTGGCTGTCCTGGAATTCACTTTGTAGACCAGGCTGGCCTCAAACTCAGAGATCTGCCTGCCCCTGCCTCCCAAGTGCTGGGATTATGGGATTAAAGGCTTGCGACACCAGCACCTGGTTTATTTATTTAGGGTCTCATTAAATAGCCTTGGCATACCTGGATCTCAACAGGCACACCAGGATGGCCTTGGACTCAGAGATCTGCCTGCCTCGACCTACCAAGAGCTGGGATTAAGGGTATGCACCCTAACACCCAGATCTAACTTAAAGATTAAAAACTTTAAATTCTATGTATGTATGTGTCAGGTACGTGCATGTCAACAAAGACTCCTGTGGAGGCTGGCAGGGTCAGAGGTACTGGTGCCTGTAGAGGCCGAAAGTGCCAGCACCCTGGAGCAGGCGACAAGCAGTTGTCAGCCATTTGGTGCAGGTGCTGGGAACGGAACTCGAGTCCTCTCCAAGAGCACACGTGCTTGTGCTCTTAGCCACCAAGCCATTTCTCCAGCCCTCAACATTAATGTCTTGAAAATTTCCTTAAATTGAGCATGGAGGTACCTGTAATCCTACGCAGTGAGCACCAGGCCAAAACCTCATAATAAAATCCATTATCATTTATAATTAATCTATGCTAAGTAAAAAAAAAAGTCATGCCAGAGATAATGAAGTACCTAAGTATACACTTTAAAAAAGCATGTATAGGTTGTTTGATAATACATAGCGTATGGACTTTATATACAATGAGAGTAGCCGTGTTAGAAAGTACATAGTGGTTGGGCTGTGGCGGTGCACGCCTTTAATTCCAGCATTCTCTGGTAGACAGAGGCAGGTGTGGTCGATTACAATAAAGTAATCCCACACTAACTGAGAATGGAGTATAATAAAAAGGTCTCTTTATTAACGGGTAGTCTCACAAATCCGCAGTCCTCTGCATGAGCAGGGAACAGGAACCAAATCCTCGTCCGTTCCCCAACGTGTGTAGGTACATATATATCATGTCCACCGTGCCACACCCAGAGTGAGCCAGTGTCTTAAAAGCTATTGGCTGAAGGAGTTCCCACAGCAGACAGGTGGATCTCTGAGTTCGAGGCCAGTCAGGTCTACACAGGAAGTTCCAGGATAGCCAGGGCTACTCAGAGAAATCCTTTCTCAAAAAACTAAAAAGCAAAGAAAAGGACATAGTATATAACCGCACTTGCTCAAAACAGTAGAACTATCCCAACTGACTGCGAAGGAGTCAGAACAGTGGGAGCTGTTGGGGGAAAGAGCTGTATTTGCTTAGGAAAGAGAGCTGGTCAAAATACCTTATATGTGTTTTTTATAACATTTTCATCTTGATAATGTCTTGCATTGTACAACTCTATTATCTGCTAAAATTCTTTCAATGCATCACTAGTATTTGTACATTTTATTTTGTATACATTTAGTCTAAAGAAACATGCTGCAAACAAATAGTGAGCCCTGCTTAGTGACGGGCATTTCGAAGTGTTTAGTAGTGAGAATACTGACAATTTGTTTTAAAATCATTAAAGGGATGAAAGGAAATGAATATGATCAAGGCACATAGAATATTATATATATATATATGAAAATCACAGCAAACCCATTATTCTGTATAACTGTATGCTAATAAAGATGAAAGAGGGATATAGGATCAATACAACAATGCTTTAAAGAAGAAAGCAGAAGGGCTGGTGAGATGTCTCAGCAGGCAAAGGTGCTTGCTGCCAAGCCCGAAGGCTTGATTTCAATTCTTAGGACCCACATGGTGAAGAAGAAACCGATTCCCCCCAAGTTGTCCTAGAGTTTGGTTCTGGGGACAGACTCCTGAGTGCCAAACTGTCCTGTGATGAGAATTCGTATATGCATTTTTCCTATCAAAACCAGTTACAAAACTACAAAGTAGATCTCGGGGGCAACAAGCACATTTTTCACATTTTAGCCCATTTTCTGTTGCTAATATAACACCACTAACCAGGCCGTTTATAGCGAAAGCAGCTTGTTTCGGCTCACATTACCCCCCACACCCCGCCAAGGTCACAGGGTCACATCTGTGTAGCCTTCATACTGGTAGAGTCCCCAGGTGACAGAAGCATTACATTTAGAGAAGCAGGAATGGGCACAGATCTAGCTAAACTGGCTTTTCTAGCGTACCTGTTCTGTTTTTGTTTTTTTGAGACAGGGTCTCACTGTGTAGCTTTGAAACGATGTGGACCAGGCTGACATCAAACTCTAGAGAGTCACATGCTTCTTCCTCCTGAGCGCTGGGATTAAAGGCGTGCACGGCTATGCCCAGTGCAAACCTATTCTTGAAATAAACCATTAATTGATTAATTAATTGCATCCATGAATGAGTCCATTTATAATGGCAGGGCCTCACGTATGGGGTCTGATAAGGCATGATGTCAGACTCTTGAGAGATGAGGAAGTGTGTTCCAGGTTCTCATCATCCTTAAGCACATATCACTCAGCAAAGGATGAAAGTGGATGGAACAATTTTAAACTACATAGCATGTTTCCTTGATGACAATCACTTATATTTACTCTTGTTTTTCAAATTTTGAGACAGAGTTGTAGTGATATTTTGTTTGTAATCTACAAATAAAGCTTGCCTTAAGATCAGAGCGCAGAGCTAAGTCACTAATTAGCCTTAGCGGTCAGGCAGTGGTGGCACACACCTCTAATCCTGCACTCACTCAGGAGACAGAGGTAGGTGGATCTCTGTGAGCTCAAGGCCACCCTGGGCTACACTAGACTGATCCAGTCTCAAAGAGCCAGGTGGTAGTGGCTCACTCCTTTAGTCCCAGCACCAGGACCATGATATGGCTGGGAGGAGAGAGGAATATAAGGTGGGAGGAGACAAGAGTTCAGATGCAGGCTGGAGATGCAGTCTGAGGATTAGTAGAGAGAGGATTGCCCCTTTGTCTGAGCATTAATAGACGTAAGAACTCTCTAGTGGCTCACCACTCTGCTTCTCTGATCTTCAGCATTTACCCCTATAGCTGACTCTAGGCTTTTATTATTAAGACCAATAAGAATTCACCCTACATTTGGCACCCAACTTTGGGGCACAAATTCATGAAAAAGTCATTTGCCTGTGGCTTTGCAGCCACTGGCATAGGTTGGAGCCACACAGGGCTGGAGTCACCGCCCTGTGGTTTTCCTTTCTTCTTTCCTGATGTTCTTCCCCTGGCCCCCCTTCTCTGGCTGCTGCCAAACTAGACCTCTGCCTTGCAATCCAGTCAGGCTTGTACACAAGCTTGTACACTGTTCTACACAGCAGCAGTCAGCCTCACACTTCACTGGCACCATCAGTGCCAGGTTTGCTGAGAAAACTGGGAATTCTTAAAGGGAGGAATTAGTAAAAGTTTTTCCTCCCACATAAAAAAATGGGAAACAGAATTACAATAGAGAGAGTTAGGTCTCTGTATGATTATGTGATGCATGATTTAAAAATGAAAAAATTAAAATGAAGGAATAATCAACTGTGATTGACATAATGTTAATTATCATCTTGATAATTCTTAGTTTTCTCTAAAAATGTTGTTTGATACAAGTGCCAAGATACAGGCCTTAGAAAAACTTAATAAACAGATCATAGAAATATTCAAATCCAGACAGAGAAATTTAATGGAGAAATAATTTCAGCATTGCATTATAAGGTTAGACAAGAACAGCCTGAGGTTTTCAAACAACCAACCTTAATATATCCAGTAACCTTACAGGAATTGCCAAATTATAGATATCCCCAAGGCTCTGTAAGAGCTGACTGGACTCCTGTGGCAATGTTAGATTTAAGGAGATTTAAGGAAGCAATAGACTCATATGGCATCCATTCACCATTTTGAAGCAGATGTTAAGCTCATGGTCAACTTCTAATAGAATTATCCCTCAAGACTTAGTTACAGCAATCTTGGAGCCTGGTCCACAATTACAGTGGAGGATCTGGTGGAAAGAAGAGGCTAAGATCATTGAATAACAGAGTAGAGCTAGAGGTATGGAAATCTCCCCAGATCAACTTCTTGGAGAAGGAAATTATACTAATATAGAAAAGCAATCTCTATATGATGGCCACACCTGACTTTGCCAGGCAGCAGCTTTGAATGTTTGGGACATTAGTTCTTTGAGCATATCTTGGTTTTTAAGCAGTGTTGTGAATATACAATGAGTGGCAGAATCTCTCAAATGCTGAAATTAAGGATACAGGCACTCATTGTGATGGGTAGTTTCAATTGTCAGCTTGACACATTCTAGAATCACTTGGGAAGATTCTCAGTGAGGTATTTTCTGGATCTGGTTGGTCTCTGGGCACATCTGTGAGGGATTGCCTTGATTACTAACATCAATAGATGTGGGACACCCCAGCCCACTGTGAGCAGCTCCACTCCCTGGACAGGGAACCCTGGACTGTACCATGGCAGAGAGTTGGCTGAGCATGAGTAAGCATGCGTACCTCTATCCTCTTCTTGCTCATGACTGTGGACATGACTAGCTTCTTCAAGTTCTTCCCATGACTTCCCTTCGGTGATTGGATCCTAGACTTGTAAGTCAAGTCAATTCTTTCTCCTTTAAAGTTGCTTTAGTCAGGGCATTTTTATCATCACAACAGAAATGAAAGCAGGACACTCAAGAAGCAAACACTAATACAATTCAGAGTAAATCATTGAGCATGTTTCAGTAGTTTATCATAATTATAATGAACTTGTTACATTTTTTCTGAATAACACCAACATTTGAATTATTTTTTTATAAAAAGGTTTTCATGTGCATGAGTGATTTGCTTGCATGTATGTGCACCATGTGTCTTGCCTGATACCTGTAGAGGCCAGAAGAGGGCATCCATCCCCCAGATGGTTGTAAGTTACCATATAGGTCCTGGGACCTGAATCCAGTCTCTCTGTAAGAGCAGCAAGTGCTCTTAAGTACTGAACCATCTCTCCAACCCAACACTGGGATTTTTTTTAAGAGAAGAAAACTTCCTATTGACAGCAGCAAGGTGTTTCTAGACTCTTCATCACACAGTAAATTCTGTCTGTTCTCTACACTTACTTGTCTAATATGAGTTGTTCTGCATGCAAGGACATGCTTTTAATTGCATTTATCTTCTGTATTCTTTCTGTAAATTTGCTATTAGAATACAGTAAACTACTCTCTCTCTCTCGGTTTTTCAAGACAGTGTTTCTCTGTTGTACTGGAACTAGCTCTGTAGACCAGCCTGGCCAATGCCTCCTGAGTGCTGAGATTAAAGATGTGCACCACCACTTCCTGGCACTAAACTACTCTTTAAAAAGAATTTCCAACTTGAGGTGTCTAGTGAAATGACTAGAGTAGAAGATAAAGCATGCTGGGCAGTGGAGGCATGTGCCTTTGATCACAGCACTCAGGAGGCAGAGGCAGGCAGATATCTGTGTATTCAAGGCCAGTTTGGTCTACAGAGCAAGTTCCAGTATTGGCTCTATATCTATTGAGAAATCAAGAAAGAAAAGAAAGTGAAGCATATGGCAAACACTGGTGATGGATGTCAACCACCCAGACAGTTCCCACAGGATGGCATTTCCTCAGTGGATCTTCCCAATCTCAGGACACAGAGGAGATGCAGTCCGACGAGGAGCTTTCTTTCAGCTTCTCCCACAGAAAACAATTACAAGTAAATAACCCCAAAAGTCAAGGACCCCTTTAGAAAGTGACTTAAAACAACCTAACTACTGTTGTGTGCACAGCTGTATTTCCTTAGAAGCTCTATATGCAAATATATATGGAAATCTAGAATTATCTGTATGGTTGCTTGGTGAGTCTGAAATTAAGGTGAATTAGTTGTGTCCTGAGGTAATATCTCCAAGAACTGGATTTGCATTTGCACACTGGAAGCCTTTTCCCTGGAACAGGTGGACACAGTCCAAGCATTGTCATTCTACGTTTCTTATAGGTTGCAAGTGCTACTCCTAATGAATCAAATACTGTATGTAAAGTCAGTGTATGGAGCAATGAAGACCTGGACGTGTTTCCCTCAACCAGATCTCTGATTAAATTTTGGGTACTCTAAATGAAAATTAAAGGCCATTGTTTTAGACCACGTTCCTACACTGGACCCAAATAACGGTCCATTGCCATAATGAAACTAAACTGTTTATTAGCATTCGAGAGGTAAGAGCCAAAATTCCCCCCAAAACCAGTCTGAGGTAGTACAATAATAAAACCCCTCTGCTTTAATCCTTCCACTGAGATGAACCGATGCCTGTCACTAATCTTACTATTATCATTTCCATTTTACATGGCAAAGAACTTGGAAATGATCAATCTGTATTTTATCTTGTTTCTGTTTTCATCAGCCTTCTATGTTTATGAGTCTAACCTCCTTTGCTTGGCTCTTAAGAGCACTCCTATTTTGTGGAGCAAAGTGTTACCTGACTCTAGCATTGAAAAAAGACCCAGTCTTTAAAACCTTGAAATCCAATAGTTGTATTTAGCCCCTTGACAAGTAATTACAATGTTGGTTTCTTTCTAAAGATTACTGATTTTATCCCATGCGTTTTTTATTTCACCCAGGTGTTGTGGAATATTCCTTTACACTGTGTGAAGATATTTCACTGTGACCGGTTTAATAAAAAGCTAAACAGTCAATAGCTAGGCAGGAGGTATAGGTGGGTGTCATTTTGTGAGCCGGCAGCCCAGAGAAAACTCCATCTGTATGGGGTGGCCAATGTCTGGCCACATATATCCACATAAGGCCTGAGAATGCTTGAAAGAAACTCTCTCTCTCTCTCTCTCTCTCTCTCTCTCTCTCTCTCTCTCTGATTAAAACACAAGAGTCAAACTTGGCTTCTGGGCATGGCTTCCTGTTGACCAAGGTCTCAGGTAGACTCAGCCTACTGAGACTGCCTGTGGGCTGGAGCCACCCACCAATGCCATACTAAACTGAGCCACGCCAGTAGCTGACATAGCAGTTTAAGATTTGTCTCATTTGATCAGGGAATGCTATAGGTGCTGAATAAGGCCAGGTCCAGACACATAAAACCTCTAAAAAGGTACAATATGTTTTTAAACATGTGTGAGGCTTAAAAAAGAAAAGGATGAAAAATATAGTTTATAAATAAATAAGATAGTCTTTAAAGAGAGAATAAAATAGTATAAAAGGATAAGTCATGTGAAGATGGAAAATTCAGAGAATTTGGATTCTACATGGACCTTGTTGACTTTAAATTTTATGATTGCTGAGGAGCAAAAATTAGCTGCTAAGAGACATTGGATTATGGAAACTGCTAAATTGAACCAACCTACATATTTTAATTTTTTTTTTTTTTGGTTTTTCAAGACAGGGTTTCTTTGTAGCTTTGGAGCCTGTCCTGGAACTAACCAGGCTGGCCTCGAACTCACAGAGATATGCCCACCTCTGCCTCCCTAGTGCTGGGATTAAAGGCATGCACCACCTCTGCCCCGCCAAAAGTCTTAACTTCAAAATGGAAGTAAAAAAATATGTTGCATTGTGGAAGAGGTTATGCTTTTGTAGCCATAGAAAATGAAAAGCTATAGATTCACTCAAGGTTGATAGAGATCAGCTTTGATGAGGGGAGACCCCTGCTTGTGTTAATGCAGATATGTGTTACTTTTCAAAGTTTGTGTGTTTGCAGAGTAAGGGGACCAGACACCAATGAAAACAGGTAGCACAGGTTATCCAGCCTCTCAGAGCGACACTGTTGGCTGCAGTTTCTGGTGTTCTGCATTCAGAACAGCTTCAAGGCTGCTAGTGAGGTGATCCAGCCTCACAGACTATTTGGTTTTCGGTTTTTTGGGTTATGGATGTTTGTTATCGATTGGGGGGGCTGGTCACAAACTGTGACTGGTCATGGTCAAGTATAAAGGGAAACAAAGGGGATCAGATTCAGGAATTTCTTTCTAATGGGAAAAAGGGGTATAGTATAGAAATGATGGGATAAAAGGGTGGATTGTTAAGTCTACATTTAAACAACCACTAATCTCAAATATTTTACATTAGTATGGATTTTTGTATACTGATACAAATTTAAGGTTATTTTTGTTATACTGTATATATGTTTCTATTTCTGTTTAAGGTATTGTATCTATAAAGCTCATTTAAAAATGTAAAGTTTTAGTCCTTAAAAGCTATTTAGAATAATAAGAAATACAGGTTAATAGTCATCTATAACAATCAAATTTATAGTCATCTATAAATGTAATTCTTACCTTATAATTGTTCCTATTGTACATAGTTTTACTGTGTTAGAATTAAAACTTGTTTCAGACAAAAAAGGGGAAAAGTTGTGGAATATTCCTTTATATTTATGAAGACGGGTCACTGTGATTGGTTTAATAAAAAGCTAAATGGCCAATAGCTAGGCAGGAGGTATAGGCGGGACTTCTGGACAGAGAGAGCTCTAGGAATAAGAAAGGTGGAGTCGCTATTCAGATGCAAAGGAAGCAACATGGAGAGATGAGGTAATGAGCCATGGGAGAATACAGATTTAAAAATATGGGTTAATTTAAGTTATAAGAGCTAGTTAGAAACACGCCTAAGCTAAGACCAAGCTTTAGTAATTAAGTCTCTATGTCTTTTTTTTTTTTGTGAGTGGATGACCTGGTCTAAATCCAGATTTCAATTGTATAAAATAATTATTTTTATTTAACCTTATTATTGGCATAATATACTACTTACATGAATTTTCCACGTTATCCACAGATGATTTATTTTCTCACTATTTTGGAGTATGGCCTTCATTATGCAGTTAAGTTACAATCTGGTCTATCTCATAGACTGGCTAAGAGCGGCTCCCTCACCTGAACAACCAGGCATGCCTACTTCAGACTGCTGTTCTGAATGAGGTACCCACACAAAGGACTTAGCTGGCATACACTGAGGGATTTTTTTTCCTGATAGTTACTTTATTAGTCCTGAGGCTGGACCTTTTAAGAAAAAAATGTCTTTGAGTTTCCTCTAAATATTAAACCGTGCCCACAGATCATCCAGGAGCTAGTATCATGTCAGAGGTGATCAATAATTAAAGAATGTTTGGCATGAGGTCAAGCCTAGAGTAAGGGCAAAATAAAGCAGGGTTGCGACAGAGTAATGGGGAAGCTAGTTTACAGGGGTGAGCAAGGAAGGCATCTGTCAGATGACATGGGGCAGAGGCTTGGATGAAATGAGGGAAGCAATTATGTGACCAGGCCACTCCTCATAGGGTGCCTTGTGGTTCGCTGCACCCTCTTGCTTCTTAGTCACACTTCTTCATATGGACACTGGATTATTTATACCTCATGACTTAGTATACCAACCAGATTTCAAAATCCAGGATGGAAATGCCTATATTTATTTCATGTGTCTTTAAACAGCCTTAACTGATCACGTAGTTCCCATGACTTAGTGCCTCCTGGATGCTTTCTTGTCAGGTCTGTAAACCAACTTGTAATCAGAAGTGCTTTGAAGAGAGCCAAGGGGATGATGGCTCAGTGGGTGACAAAGAGTGGCTCAGTGGTGACGGTGCTTACTGAGCCAACTTGATGACCCGAGCTTGATTTTGCTGAACACATGCAAAGGCAGGAAGAGAGAACAGATTTTACCATGTTGTCCTCTGGGTTCCACATTCACTTCCTGCCACCATCACCCCCAGCCCATCATATACATCAAAAACCAATTTTAAAAATTTCAAAGGAAAATGAGCATCATCTGGAAGACCCAATCCGAAGAAAGCAACTATGGTGTGAAAGTATGAATCTTGGGAGAGAAGAAGAATGGTTTCTATCTGTGGACTTCAACATGCCACTTAATAGTAATCGCTCTGTCTATATTTAAACAAAAACAAACAGGAATGATGTGTTTCATTCACAGGATTATAAAAGTCAAATGAAGTGATGCATACGAAAAATACTTGGCACATTACAGGAGACCAATCCATGTTAGCTAACTTTTTAGTTACACAAGCTGGAAATATCTTAAAATTTAATAAAGCAGCAGTTGGTTCTTAAGGCAAAGGAATTCTTACACATATTACATTTTACTGAAAGAGAACAACAATAAATTTCTGTTGCCAGGTATGGTGGCACACACTCAGTCTCACTCAGTACTCAGGAAACAGATAGAGGACTAGGCAGCTCCAGTTCAGCCTGGGCTACACAGTGAGTCTCTGTCTTAAAAACAGTAGCAGCAGCAGCAACAACAAAAAAGGAAGAAGCCTGGCCTGGTAGCAAAGGTCTATAATGCCACCTATATGGAAGGTTGATGCAAAGTAATGAAAATTCAAGTTCTACCTGGGATACAAAGTGAGTTCATGGCCAGTTTGGGTAACTTAGTGAGCCCTGTTTTAGAATAAAGAATAAAAAGAGGGCTGTGAATAGCTCAGTGATAGAGCATTTGTCTAATATATGACAAAGAAAATTAAATTAAGATGGGTGGTAGTGGCATATGCCTTTAATCCCAGCACCCGGGAGGCAGAGACAGGCAGATCTCTGTGAGTTCAAGGCCAGCCTCATCAACAACAGGTAGTTCCAGGACAGGCTCCAAAGACACAGAAAAATCCTGTCTCGAAAAACCAAAAGGAAAAGAAAAAGAAAAGAAAATTAAGAAAGAAATTTACAACAATGTAATATTTTATCACTCTAATGATCAGTAACATTGTTTGCTGTGTTCTAGAAACTATTCCAAACACATTACATGAAACTGTCACTATTCCTCACTGTAACCAAATAAAACAATATAACTCATGAGAAAAACGAGACACAGACTGACTAAAGCCATCTGTCTGTGATCCACACACAGTGAGCAGCAGCATTTGTATTATGAGAGACACCACCCTACATGTTCTTAGCTACAAGAATAATTTCTAAGGCTAATTTTCATGTAGAAGACACTAAGTTGAATCTTTCCTGAAGGAAAAATGACAAACTAAAAGTAGACCATAAATTATAGTTCAGGCAGTATTGCATCTCAAGGAAGAGAGATCGAAGGGAAAGATGTAGCTCGAATTTATTTCTAGGTACTGTTCGGCTTACAACACTGAGGTAATTAATTACCCAACTTCATACTTTCTGTCTCAAAGCTGACTTAAGAAAAATGGCTGCTTAGTATTTATGAGGAACTATGGATGTCTGGACTTCTAATGTTTGCTTAAGTAAAAACAACAATGAAAACCCAAGATAGTGAGCAGTAATAATTTTATACAGATCATAGCAGGTATGATTAGTTTGAAGTACGCAGCATGATTTCTTTATCTTTTTTTTTTTTTTTGGTTTTTCAAGACAGGGTTTTTCTGTAGCTTTGGTGCCTGTCCTGGAACTCAAACTCACAGAGATCCACCTGTCTTTGCTTCCCGGGTGATGGGATTAAAGGCGTGCGCCACCACTCCCCCAGCTGCAGCGTGATTTCTAATTGGTCTTAATAATAAAAACCCAGAGTCAGATATGAGGGGGCGGAAGCTGAAAGATCAGAGAAACGGAGCAGCCGGCCACTAGTCCTTACCTCTACGAAATCCTCAGATCAAATGGAGTATCCTGTTTCTACAAGTCCTCAACTGAATGCCTGAGCACCTCTCCTCCTGTCTTATGTTCCTCTCTCTGCCCAGCCATATCCCTTCCCATCTCCATCTCCTCAATGCTGGGATTAAAGGCCTGTGATCCAAGTGCTGGGATCAAGGATGTGAACTCTGTTTCTCTTTGAGACTGGATCAATCTCTGTAGCCCAGGGTGGCCTTGAACTCACAGAGATCTGCCTGCCTCTGCATCTCAAATGCTAGGATTAAAGGTGTGTGCCACCACTACCTGGCCTCTATGGCTAATTGGTGGCTTAGCTCTGCACTCTGATCTTCAGGCAAGCTTTATTTGTTAGATCACAAACAAATATCACCACAGAAACACAGTTGAATAGTCTGGCAAAACAATGGCTTCATTCATCTAAACCAGGGAATGAGAACTCCAAAGACAAAGTATACATCTGAAACGACTAATGTGCTCTATCAAATTGTTTGAAATCTCAACATCACTTAAATATATAAAGCACTGGTAATATACCAGTCTGAGGAATATATTATAGTGAAAAAATCATCATTATTTACTAATGCTTAGTAACATTCAATCAGCCTAGGAGTATAAGGACGCATACATATGGTGATACTATGCTGGACCAAAGTAGTCGTGTGTGACCTAGACAACCCATCATAAAGGACAGCATTACAATGCCACCTCTCATTCATAAGCGTGATTCAAAATTAAACTTTTGTTTTTTAATAAACCAGCACAGACATGGTAGCAAGGTGATAAAGGCATGTTTTGTAAGTAGATAAGACATAATATATTCTGCTGTGTACATTTAAGATTAGCACAGAGCTGGGCACAGCAGCCTACGCCTTTAGTTCCAACTTCTTTGGAGGATGAGGTAGGAAGATCCTTTGAATCTATAAGTTCAAGATCACCTTGGACACATTGCAAGACTCTGACTCAACAAATAAAGGAAACTAAATCAGTAACATACAGACAGACATAACACATAAAACCTGGCCACCAGATATTTGACATGATGAAATCTTAGTCGATAGTAGGCAAACATACCTGAAGTGTCAAAAATAAGAAACAAATCATATACAAATATGGAGATCAATTAAACTATAAAGAATGGGCATACATAACTACTGTAAAAGCACAAGTGTTTTTTTTTTTTTTGCTTTTTTTGGAGGGGGGAGAGAAGGGGTACTGGGAATGGAATCTAGACAGTCTTAGGCAAACATTCTATCTCTGAAACTACACCCTAGCCCAAAATATGAGTCTTGATTAACAGAGAAGAAAGGTTGAAGGAAAATACAATATAAATGAAGGCCATTTAAAACACAAGTTTTATATCAGTAGCTATTCTGCTCATTGGGATATTTTCTTGCCAACAAATTGATTTTTGCTGTTATCTTGCAGCTTAATAAACAGGGTATTTATGCTGTCTTGTCTCTTCTTTCCTTGAATAGAGATTCTTATGTTGCTTTGGCTGACCTGGAACTTGCCATGTAGCTGAATTTGGACTCCTGCTCCTTCAGAACGCCGGGTTTATGTAGTGATGGGGATCTAAAACAAGACTTCGGGCCTGCTAAGTGAGCCCTCTACTGAGCTAAGCTCCCAGCATTCCATGCTGTCTTTTCACCAAAGTTAACCAGCTATCATTTTACGAACAACAGAAAATAGAGGGATCAACTGTAATTCCTTTGGTTAGTGGAACCGATTTGTGCAGAGAAATTCACTGAGCTGTTTTTAGTTTGCAGAATTGTATCTACTTTAGAATCTACTGGTTCTGAGTAAACAAACGCACAGCCTCAATTATGTGCTAGTCAACCCAAGCATCCATTATGTACTCAATAATAGCTATGACACAGCTCCAGACAACAGCAACTCCAGGAGGAGGCAGGCACAGATAGCCAGCTCACACTGCTTTTCCTGGTGATAGCATTCTTAAGCAGCGTGGGTATAGCAATGAGATCCGTCTTCCTCATTAGAACCATTACTCAACAATGTCTTGAGAAACGAGAGCCCAGCAACTTAGAAGAAAAGACAGCATGCCAACGTGGGGACACATTTCTGTTTGTGAGTTGTTATGAACATAATTTCTTGAACATAAAGCTTCTGTTGAGAGCAGCTACATTTGAAAAGAAAAAATTTTTTTTGAAAGTTTAAAACTACATTGGTGTACAAGGCAACGTAACAAAGCAAACAAAAGAAAAGCTTAAAACATTGCAAAGGGTTGGGGATGTCGCTCAGTTGGTACAGGGCTCCCCTTGCACTCAGGAAACCCTGAGTTCCATCCCTATCTCCGCATTACCCCACCCCCACCCCGGCGCACTCCCAGGACTTTGGGGGGTGGAGGCCGGACGATCAACGCTATCCTCCCTTAGACCACAAGTTCGAGGTTAGCCTGGGCTACAGGAGACCCTGTATCAGGAAAAGAAAAATACTAAAACAACAGCGGAGGCTGAGGCAGCTGGTCCTTAGGAAGGCACGCGCTTGCTCCGAAGCATTGAGATTCCGAAGCTTTTTCAAAGCTGGTTACAGTCCTTACCACAGCACATCCTTGTGAGGTAAGTGTATTATCACCTTCGGTTCATAAATGAAAAAGCTGAGGCACCGAGCGATTAAGTCACTCGCCTAAGGAGCGTGAGTCAACGTCAAGAGTCATAGTTGACCCGGCTTAACGACTCCTGACCTTCAGTCCAGGGCTGAGTCAGCGGAGCCCCGAGTGGCTTCCCTGGCTGGCACCTGGACGTAGGCTATTTCCGTTCACGTTCAAGCAGAATACTGAAACCGATTGGACAGAACTTCCAAACTTTTTACGTCCAGCAAGATTCAACCCTGACGCATTCATCTCAGGACTGGGAACAGGAAAAGCCGACGAGTGCACACCCCTCTCCCCTAAAGCACGCGAGTGGGTACCGTGGGCNTACCGTGGGCTAGCCCGCCCATCCGCTAAGGTCCGCGAGGGAAACAAGTGACCACCCGCGTTAGTGGACCGGGGACAAGGGGAACGCAGACTGCATCAACGACTCTCCATCGCCGCCTCTTTCGGAAACCAAGAGAAAATGGTGGGAGGCGAAAAGAAAACTAAATAAAAAAAAACACAGCAACTTGTCCTAGAACCTCAGCTAAGGAAATGAAGCCTTCTTGCGTGTGCTGAGCCTGCAGTTCCCAATCTTCTAGGAAAGATGGGAGGACTGGGCGACAAAGGGCACGGCAGGAATGCCCCGCAGTGAGTGACTGCGACCAGAGCTCTGCTCGCAGCACCGCAGAGGCCTAAAACCTGCAGCCTAAAACCTACTCTGCAGCAAGCACCCGGGGCGCCGGGAGCCGCGCAACCTCGCCAGCGACCACGTGACCAATTTTTTTTTAAAGAGAAAAAAAACTTTGCCTTAAGAAAAAAAGAGACTCCACTTCCCAGAAGCCTCTCGGTCCCCACGCAGCTGCAGTCTTGCGCAGGCGCCGCCAGGGCCAAACGGACACGTCCGTCACGTGGGCAGGAGCCGGCCAATCCGGTTTGAATCTCATTTTTTCCTCTCGCCCCCCCCTTCAGGAGCGGTTGTGCGATCAGATCGATCTAAGATGGCGACTGTGGAACCGGTGAGTATTGCCTTCGGCCCCCACCCCCGAGGTCCC
>LOEQ01002577.1:287824-299884 GCA_001685075.1 Bramus lutescens
TTTGCATGTGGTGGTGGTGGTGGGGTTGGGTTTGACACAGGGTTTCTTTATGTAACCCTGGGGCTGTCCTGGAACTCACTTTGTAGAACAGGCTTCAAATTCAGAGGTCGTCTGCCTCTACCTACCAAGTGCTGGGATTAAAGGAACATTCTGCTACTGTCCAGCCTTGTATTTATTTACTTAATAGTAAGCTGCATTTTATACTAATAATATTGGAGATTGAGTCTAGGGTACTTGTTGAGTAGGTAAGTGGTCTGCCTTAATATTGTTTTTATTTTGAAACAGGCTGTGAGATGCCTAAGGCTGGTCTTGGACTTACTCTGTAGCCTGTGTAGGGTTGAACTTGTCATCACCTTTCAGCTTCTAGAATTACAGGTCTGTAGCAACGCCTCACTAACTGTTCGCCTCACTAACTGTTCAGCTTTGGTGGCAAAAACGAGAAAGGAAAAAATCCAACAAAACCCTGAAAAACCTATATCGTATATAAGAAAAAGATGCTGCTGCCATTGTTGGGTAGAAATTTTGAAGAAAAAAAAAACAGAAACAAATGGAGTGTAATTTTGGACTTGTAATCTGATGTCAGCTTCTAGAACTTGTAGTATAAGTCCTCCTGGAGAAGGCCTTGAATAAGATTGTGGGCGTGGCCTGAGAAGGTCTCCCTCTACTGTTCTGTCTTTGGGCCAGGCAAGGACTCCTACAGTCTGTATGAGTAAGATTAGATTAAAGCTAGGTTGTTTTAGTAAATACACAGCCAGCTGAACAGAAGAAAAAAAGCTTAATTGATGTGGTCAAAATGAGTAATGTATAAATTAAGATCTGGGCCAGACATACCACACAGTTGGTGTATTTTAAGTTTTATATTTTACACTGCTGTTACCCAAACCCAGGCCTTACAGATAGATGCAAGGCAAGTGCTCTGTCATTGAACTAGTGTTCTGCTTGTGTTTATTAGATAAGGTGGTATAACGGGCATGCTGGCATTATAGCCCATCAAATTGCATTACTTGTCACTTTCGCCTAAATCACATACCGCTTTCTGTTATATAGTGCACTGTCTTTCTAGTTCCCTTCTTTGGGTGACTTGCACTAGTCTATTTGCTGTGCCCCATTGTCTTGTCTCACTTGGGTAGAACTGCATTTTTTTTTTAAATAAGTAGTACATGGGCTGAGGTAAATGGGAATCATTTCTTCAGTGGTATAGCCACTGAGATTTCCTTTGCTCTATTAAATAATCCCCCACCCCCCACAGTCATGCAGATGGTTCTGATTGAGCTCAGAGGGTCACAAAACATTAGACAGAAAAAATAGGAGGGGGAAGAACGGCTTTTAATTGGGAGTGGGAGGTAAGAGAGGGCACTGGGGATGAATGTTTATATACATGTATGAAATTGTCAGAATAAGTAAGTAGGTGTACATGGAAATGAAATGGTTTTGAGACCTTGGTAACTAAGCAGTATTATGCCTTTATTGGTATTTGAAGCCACTCTGTCTTCATTATCTATTGTAGCTGTTCATAAGTTTTTGTTCATTTACACAATGGCTTGTTTTCCTTTTGTACCTATTAGCATATGTGTTTTCATTCATTGTTCTGGTGCTTCCTGAATTTTTTTATTTTTGTAATTTTATTTATTAAAATATTTTCCTTTGTAATTCTTAACTAGTTGACTATTCTACTGTACCACTGTTGGTGTCATGAAGGTAGTAGCCAACAGCATTGCAGCCACAGACTTTGTTGTAGCTCCACAAAGTTCTCTGGGATATCTTTGTTCATAATAGTTACCCTCAGCCAGGTGGTGGTGGCACATACCTTTAATCTCAGAACTCAGGCAGCAGAGGCAGGTCAATCTCTGAGTTATGAGTTTGAGGCCAGTCTGGTCTACAAAGTATGTTCTAGGACAGCCAGGGCTGTTAACAGAGAAACCCTGCCTCGAAAAACCAAACAACAGCAAAAGAGTTCCTCTCCTTGGTGATGTTTTGCTTTTGGCAGTTCTTTGAGGGCTTTGATGGTCCAGGCAGAGACAGGAGGTGCTCCCTTACTTTGGTCGGTTTCACCGTAGTGCTCATGACTCATCTTTTAACGCCACCAATCTTCTATTTTTATTTTCATGTATTTTTTTTTGCGGGGGGGGGCAGAGCAGGCAGATTTAACAATCTGTGTACTTCAGACACAGGATTTTGCTTGAACCTAGGTGGCATGGTGGAGGTGGCTGGAGTCTGAGCTGAGAGATTTGGGACAGCCTCCAGTCACACAAGCAGGAAGGCTGGATATTCTTAGACATGACAGCTCAAATCCACCACTGACACGTCTATTGGTGTTCATTTGCTAACAGTTTTCCTCTTTTTTTCTTCAGAATTTAGACTATTTGGGGGGAAATTTTATGTATTTCCTAATCTTTTCGGTCTGATTGATTGGTTTTTTTTTTTTGAGGCAGAGTTTCTATGAGTAATAGTTCCAACTGTCTTGGAACTCGCTTTATCTACCAGGCTGGCCTTGAACTCACTGAGATCCACCAAGATCTTATTTTTAATTTGTCAGTGTTTTTCTTTCTGATCCTTTTTTTTGTCTTTTGAGTGTTCTTTTTGTTGTGTGAATTCTAATTTGTCTTATTAAATGAAACCCCGGAGTCAAACTGGAAGGTCAGAGAAGCAGAGCAACTAGCCACTAGAGTTCTGACCTCTGAATGCTCAGACCAAATAAGCAAGATCCTGTTCGTATGAATCCTCAGCTCCTGTCTCCTCCCACCTTATATTCCTTTCTCTGCCCAGCCATATTGCTTCCTGTCTTCACCTACCTAGTGGTGAGATTAAAGGCCTGTGACTCTCAAGTACTAGTATTGAAGGTGTGTGCCACCACTGCCTGGCTTCTATGGCTAACTAGTTAGTGGCTTAGCTCTGCATTCTGATCTTCAGGCAAACTTTATTTGTTAGATAACAAAGTATCACCACACTTTTTCTTGTTATGTGCATGTAAAATCATAACTTTGGTTTTCTCTCTCTCTGAGAGAGAGAGAGAGAGAGAGAGAGGAGAGCACTCATTTTTCTTTGCCTGTTTCCTTCAAGATTTCTACTTAATTTTGAACACAGGACAGCAGTCCCAGTAGGTTGAGAACAGCAGAGGGATTTGAGGAATCTGCTTTCTTAATAGATTTTCCTTCAGCATATCCCTTTACTGCACTGAAGGAACTGCCAGCTTGGTCTGCATTGATCCAGTTTCCTCTTGTCCCTCTGCCTTCTCAGTGTCCCTCTTTCTGCTTTTGCTGTACTAGTGTGTTTTAATTGCTTTGTACTATAGTTTTTAATAATATTAAAAAAATTTAATAACTTAAATTTTTAAGTTAGCACACAAAAAATAGGTTTCAGTACAATGTAGTAGCATTTCATTTGTATTTTAATAAAGCTTACCTGAAGATCAGAGAGTAAAACAGCCACACTCATCAGCCTACGGTGGTGATATACACCTTTAATCCCAGTAGCCACACTAGTTTGCCATAGAAACCGGTTGGTAATGGTACACACCCTTAATCCCAGCACTAGAGATGATTATTACATGAGGAGACAGCTCTCAGTCTTATTCTGAGATTCCTGGAGGCAGGATCACCATTTTGGACTGAGGTAGAGGTTAGAGCTAGTGGCAGGCTGCTTTGCTTTTCTGACCTTCAGGTTGAACCCTAGTTTCTGTCTCTGGGTTTGTATTAATCGTGCTACAGTATAATACTTTCATATATCCGCTCCATCCCCACTGTCTTCTGTTTTCCTACACATAGTTTTCTGAGATAATGATAGTACAATCATTCACTAAAACATTTGATTGATTACCTATGAGATAGGCACTCTTGTTTACCTTTTAAAATGTGTGTGTATGAGTATGAGTGTATGACTGAATATGGGGACATGAATGCAGGTGGCTGTGGAGGCCAGAAGAAGGCATTGGGTTCCTTGAAGTTCGATTTACAGGTGGTTGTGAACCACCCCACATGAGGGGTGCTGAAGTTTAATCCTTTGGAAGGTAGGTGGTACACTTAATTGCTGAGCCATCTCTTCGGCACTGTGATGTTTGAATGTATAGGGATAATGAACATAGAGGTAGCACATTACTTGGCAGTAACTACTTAACACTGATCAAGTTAAAATTTTCAGGAGGCTGGTATGATGACTCACTTGTAATTCTATCATTCCAGAGGCGGGGGCAGGTGCATCACTGCTGTTTGAGACCAGCTGATGCCTAAGTAAGACCCTGTTTCAAACAAGAAAGCAACAACAAAAAGTGAAAACTAACAGTTTTCATGAGATGTGAGGGTTGAAGTTCCCATTTTCAAAAATCAAAGTGCTGTTTCTGTGTTTTTCACCAGTCCTCATCTGTACCTTTCATCTAGGGCCTTGACCTTGTTGATGTTAAGTTTGTAAGCAGCGAAGCAAGGGATATGCAGGGGGCACTGGAGCTAGTTACCATTGTTGCTTTGTCCATTAGTTACTGCTGTGGCATTATGCTTGCATAATTACTTGGTTTCTTCAGGAAGGGAAACATTGACATAGGAGTCATTTTAGGTATGATGGTCATGTGGGTAGTCAAAACAAGTCACCAGCATTTTTTTTCTTCACGTAACTACATTTGCTATGTTGTGATTGGATTGGAAAGGTCTCATGGATAGACAAAGCTGTTGAGTCAAGTACTGTAATTTAAAGAGCATGCACCAGGCAGGTTAGGTTATTCTCCTGTGATAAGTTGCTGAGATATGAATGCTAATGATTCAACTTCTGCAATTTGTTTCCTTATGGTAAAATTGAAGGGTCTAGCAAGAGCACCCCGGACTTAGGAAATCTTGTTCAGTATGCTTCATTTACTCATCTGCTGGCTTTTCAGTCATAGCACCTGACAGAACTGATGATGAATTGAAATTGTCACCTGTTGATGAGTTGCGTGCCAGACTGTAGGGTTATCACTAAAACCCCTCACAACTCTTTGCAAATGAGTTGATGCTTAGCGAGTTTTAGTCACTTAAATCCCTATTCTTAAAAAGTGTCACCCAACTTATTAAAATTTAAAGGAGTTGTCAGATAAGGACTACAACTAGATCTGTACTATAGGCTCCCCCTACATACACCCTATTTTGTAATATTTCCTCTTAGTCCATCAGAGATTGGCAGATCTGGGATTGCATTCATGCCATTAGAGGAAATTTGTGGTAGTGAAGTCAGAGCCTGGGAAATGGGAGCTCTTACTTGAAGCATTGCTTGCAACCACAGGATGGTAGGTGAGCAAGTATGCCAGACCTATAGTATATTTCTTTCTCCAGCCTCCTTTGATCTTTAATTTGGTTCTTGACTTCAGTATCCATTATATTCCTTTAATAAATAGTTCAGCTACATATTATGTTCTAGCCATTCATTAAAATATACAAAAGCACAGAAAATGAGGCCCAAGTTTCAGAACAGAAAAGGGACTAGGAGTGTCTTTTCTGTTGTCTGGAGTGTTACTGTAGAGTGACTTCACAGTGTTGGGTCTCTAGTCAGAGAGAACTACAGTGACAACTCCTGCTGGCTCCCCAGAAGCAGTGGGTAGACATGATACAGAGAGGAGAGCAATATGTGCATATCATAGCAGACCTAGTAAAATAAAGTCTCCATCCACACAGTGTATTTACAGCCAGGAACAATATAGTTAGTATATAGTTTCTCAGTGTTTCCCTCTGGAACTTGCCCTGTAGACCAGATTGGCCTCCAACTCAGAGATCTGCCTACCTCTATCTCCCAAGTGCTGAGATTAAAGATATGCACAATCATTGCCCAGCATAGTTTCCTGTTTTTTAAGAAACATGAAATAAGAGGCTGGAAAGATGGCTCAGTGGTTAAGGGCATGACCTGTTCTTCCAGAGTAAACCCAGTTTGGTTCCCAGCATCCACATTGGTACCACTGGTTACCAGCTCCAGGAGGGATCATTTGCCTCTGGCTTCAGTGGACACGTGCATGCATATGCACAAAGTCCACATGTGCACACATATGTAATTAAATATGTATATATATTAAAAGGTTTATAATTCTGGAACCATTCCAGATAAAGAAGGAAATGAAGCTCTATAATAGAAATGCCCTTAGGTTATTCCCTGGTAGAGTGTACATTCCTGGTGGATTGACAGTTGAAGGAAAGCTTTTCATCTGTTGACTCATCTAGTTCCAGCAGTGAGTCTTCTTGGATAAGTGCTGCAGTGCTCATCTTTTTGGCTTTTTGAATCAAGGTTTCTCTGTGTGGTCCTGGAACTCTCTTTATAGATCAGACTGTTCTCAAACGGTCAGAGATCTGCCTGTCTTTGCCTCCGGAATGTTGGGATTAAAGATGTGCACCACTAGTGCGTGATGCAGATTTTATGATGAGGAAGGCGAGGGACAGGAAAACTGGCACAAAATTGCACAATATGAATGACAGAATTGGGTTATAACATGGATGTAGGTGTGAATCAAGCCCACTATATCCCACGTAGGAGTGAAAAACTTGTGTTCTTTAAATTGCTGACTGAAGCTAGGTTTAGTCTTATGATGGTAGATGCTGGAGGATTTAGGAAGTCAAGCTCTTCTGCCCTCTGCTTCTTAATCTCTTTGGGGCCAGTTTAGCTACATGGAATCTTGCCTCCAAAAAAAAAAGTTTTTATAAAATGATATACTGTGAAAAAGGCATGTGATTGATTTTAGTAGATATATAATTACTGTCAGGTGCTGTAAACATTCCTAAATGTTTATTTTACATTTCAATAACTTAACTTCCATATAGACCAGCAGTATGGTGTGGGGTTACACTTGGAGTTACTGCTTCGAATCTATATTAGTGCTAAAGGAGCTGTGTGCTAAACTGCAGGGCTTTATACACTTGAAGATGAAAGGTTAGGTGGTCCTTTCTAGAATGAAAGCCCCAGTTGTTTATGGTGTGAACGTAGTGGTACACACTAATCTTTATGTCCGGAAGAGATGATTAAATGCATGTTTGCCTTGTAAGTTGGTGACAGATTTGAATAGTTAAAACTACAACAAGCATACCAGGATTTTGGGAACTAATGAAAAATTGATGTGATCAAAGTGAGAATTTAAAATTTCATCACATCTATTATAGAACATAACACAGACAGTAGGGTGGACCCAGGAAACACTGAGCCATATTAGGACTGACACATTGATAATATTAACTTGTTGACAAGTGCTAGTTTTTACAGAATACTGAAAAGGCTGAATGTGTGTGTGTGGGGGTTCTTTCCAGCTAGTTAGATTTATCCTGCTCATGCTTGGCTTTTTCCTTTCTTTTAAACTTTCTTCTGTTGGTACAACAGCTTACTAATCCTGGGATTCCTAAAGTACAGTACTGAACTCTTTATTTCACCCTTATAAACTTAGCTGATATAAAACCAAGTTTATTCTTTTGCACTTGAACTGACGGTATTTTTCTCTTTCCTTAGTTGCTGTGGGTATTTAATCTCTCTGACCTGGTAGTTAGTGGCTTCCACTGCTTAAACCATGAGGTGTACTTTAGCTTGACATCTGAAGCCGTCATAGTCTCTGTAGCATACTGCCCAAACTCTATGACCACCCCGCTCTCAGGTATTGTTCATGATCCTCTAGGTAACACAGCATCACTTTATGGCTTTGCTCTTCTCTTGTCTGCCTGTGTGTGATTCACTAATATACAGTGGCCATTCAAGAGCAGCCTGTCTCTTAG
The DNA here is from genome assembly GCA_001685075.1 of Bramus lutescens. NCBI lineage: Eukaryota > Metazoa > Chordata > Mammalia > Rodentia > Cricetidae > Bramus > Bramus lutescens. Next base: position 295,525 of record LOEQ01002577.1, read on the forward strand.
GTTAAAAATGTGTTATTTTGAGAGTAGCCATAATCTATTGTTAGCCCTTACTTTTTTTTTGTCCAAATGCATTCAAATCTGACAATCCTGGTAAAATGTGGGTGTTTCAGATGTGGTTGGAAAAAGCAGGCATGCATGGTAGGTGCGCTGGTAGTCCCAAAACTCAAGGTCATCATCATCTACTACAATGGTGAGCTGGAAACCAGCCTCAGCTACATTGATTTTTTTGAGACAAGGTTTCACAAAGTTGCACAGACTGACCTCAAAATGGCTAGACAGCATAGGCTGGCTTAGAATATTGAGTCTTGATTTAGCCTCCCACATCCTTCAATTACAGATGCAAAGCACCATGCCCATTTTAAGAAGTTTTTTTTTTTTTAATATATAAATGCAGTTCAGCTCCACCATCTGTACTCTGTAGGAAGCAACATTTTAAAAACGAATGTGCTTAGTTGTATGTCATGGCATATGATTTTAATCCTAGCACTCAGGATGCAGAAATAAGCAAATCTCCTTCCAGTCCAGCCAGATCTATATAATGAGACCCTGTCTCAAAAAGATAAAATATTTTAACATATTAAGAAAGTTGAGTCATTGAATTTTATATATAATCTTTGATGATCTAAAAATGTGCAAATAGGGTAACTTACATTTTTTATAAAAATCACTTAAATTTGAGAAGCGTTTTTGTCTTAATGAAAAGTGGTCTGATTGTCTTAGAGGTTGGTTTGTAGTCTAATACCTTGTATAAAACTTGTTTATCGTATTGCTGTCGTGGCTTTGTTTAAAAAACTTAAATATTTTACTGTATATTATTTTCCATTAGGAAACCACCCCTACTACTAATCCCCCATCTGCGGAAGAGGAGAAAACAGAATCCAGTCAGGAGGTTGCCAACCCAGAGCACTATATCAAACACCCTCTCCAGAACAGGTGAGCTTCTCACACAGACTCGGTATGACTGGTTTTAGGCATACATGCTCAGGTATCATCCCCCAGATTTTTGTTAGGAGAAGGAATGCTTCTCTGAAGGATAGAATCATAAAAACAGGACAGTGGTCGACCATGGGAATCAGGAACATGGCTGAGTCAAGGTTCCACAGTTTCTGTTGGGTTAGACAATTAAAATAACTCTTTGCTGACTTCAAAGATTTTAGTAAAGTGTAGGTGAAGGAACGAGATTGAAACATTTGAAAAGTGTATAGCACATAGGAAGCAAGAATGGACAGTGAAGGCGGACTGAGAAAGGAGATGGGTGTGAAGGTGAGAGGAGGTTGGCACATTGAGATGAGATGGGGACTAAGAAGGTCCATTTTCATAATTAACAGTGCAGCGGGAACATGGGTGATAGTTCCCTATAAAGTTTTCTCTAGCTATATCTATCCCTCCCACTCTGTCTCTGGTTTAGTTAACTGGTTTTTCAGATTATATAAGAAAATGATTTTTACTTCACTGACAACTGATGGTGGAAATAAAATGGAACCTCGAAATGTACATGAACCTGGAGAAAAGTAAACTGGAACTGACTTATGAAGGCCCAGTTTCTGGTTTCTTTGTATGTTTGCCTGAGACAGAAATTTCACTGAATTTACTTTGAAAGTCTGCAGGCCTGTTCGTAATTGTCATATTTTTGTCCTTCATTATCATATTTTTGACATACTAAAATGATAATTAAAATGTAGTTGATAGTTTCTTCATAGGAGAGACCCTTGATTCAGTGCATCTGCCCTCACTGAGGAACATAATTAATTCTGTATGATGGTGAGGATTGTCACTGTTTCTAAATGGTCTTTACGGATGAATACTAGGGATGTAGCTCAGTAGTAGAGCTTTTGCCTAGCAAGTGTATATCTCTAGGTTTGGCCCTCAGTTTTGCAAAAACAAATCATAAAAAGTTGATAAAATTCAAGTTGATAGTACAACACCAGAACCCTTAAGTTCATTTTGTCCTTTTTGTGGTGTTTTATGAATGCTACCTCTAGGGGTTGGAGCTCCATAGTTGCAGGCACTGATTGCTCTTGCAGAGGACCCTGGTTTGCTTCACAGGACTCCGGTGGATCTCACAACCCCCAGTAACTCCCGTTTCAGGGGATCCAGTCCACCTTCATGAGTCCATGGCACCAGACATGCCCCCCCAACACACAGCTTACTCTGTCGTTTAGTAATCTGAGCAGAGTTATTAGCTTGCTCTTATGGAAGTAATCCACACCTTAGTACTCAAAAGAAATGTGAGATCATGGAAAATAAACAGATTTACTCAATCTTAGTAAAGATTGAGATTTCAGTTTCTCTATAAGTTCTAATCTTTTTTTTTGTAAAGTGCATTTTGATATTTGAATCATTACTGACTTACCATGAATTTGGTAGTTTTTATGTTTCTTTTAAACCTTCAACAATTTCAGGATTTGTTAATGAGCAGAGAACAGTGTATATAAAGTGTTTACTTTCTCTGGTAGTGTGTTTGCCTTCTTCCCCCTTGTTAAAGGTGGTGTGTGCTAGTCAGAGCTGTTGTGTGCCCACATGTGCATAAGTTGTTCAGACCAGATGGGTGCCAGTCGGAAGTGGGAAACCAGGTTTCTTACTGTGTATGTACTTCTTCATTGAAGTTTAGAACATTTCCATACTCCTTTGATCACTTGTGGTATTCTCTGGGGACAGCCCATTCTGTGTTTTTTTACCTATATTCTTTTTTTTTCTTTCTTTGGATTATCTTAAAGTTGATTTCCAGGCTTTCAAATAGTAGGGATATTAAATCAGTAAGTGCAGTTCCAGTTTACTTTTATTAGATTCTCTGAATTATTTGGGATTTGATTTAAAATGATTTTAATGTTTATGTAGGCAATATCCTGTCAGTCTTTTAGTAAAAGTATACCATGTAGTAATTTTTAAAATAAATATATGCTGTCTCATGATTATATCATTTTGTTTTCAGTAATTTCTCAAAAGCTTGATCTTGTGTGACCCCCTTTTCCCTTTTAAATTGATTATTTATTGTTTTTATGTGTATTGTCTCCAAGTGTACCATGTACATGCAGTGCCCATGGAGGCCAGGTGTCAAATCCCTTAGAATTGGAGTTAAACATACTGGCTGTGAACTACTGTATGCGTGCTAGGAACCAAATATGCTTCCTCTGCAAGTGTTATTAATTGATGAGTGGTCTCTCCAGCCCCTCCTTTTAAACTTTGTTTGTTTGCTGTTGTTTTGCGAGACAGGTTTTTTGTGTGTGTGTGTAGCCCTGGCTATTGAGGAACTCTCTCTATAGACCAGGCTGACCTCAAAGTCACAGAGATCCCCTGCCTCTGCCTCCCCAGTGCTGGGATTAAAGGTGTGTGCCACCACACCTGACTTCCTTTTAAACTCTTAAAACAGCACTCTGGACTCCAGAGTTTTTATTTTTGTGTTCCCACTTAACTATATTCTTAGAGTAATTCTAAGACACGACATTGGAATTCATTGGCTTTTTTAATATTTGGAACTGGTTGTTTATTTGTGTATGATTCTTGTAGTATGATTTATTGGTTGCTCTGAGAATAGTCCAGTGAATTATGCTTATCCTAAAAATGTGGACACATTTCATTTAGAGCATCAAATATATCACCTCTAAACTTATCAGAAATACCATTGTTTTGTGTAATTGTCAAGCTTACTGAAACTGCAAACTTTTTTGAAAAATAATTATAATTTTTATACTGAATACTCATAATTTTAAGTAATAGGCTTATTCATTTTTCCCCCCAAGAAATAAGTATAGGTTTTCAGTTTTTCAAGTGAAAGTGGAGAAAAAATGGCTCATTTATTACAGTATTAGTTTAAACAGTAGATGTGTTTTATATGTAGAATATGTAAAGGACATGTAAACAGATAGGAATTTAGTGAGAAAGGTGCTTATACTGTACCCCAACATAGCTTGGCACCGTTGCCTGCCAGAAGGTGGCGGGGTTCACTTTAATCCAGGTGGCGGGCGAATGAGAACGAAAAAATAATTCTGAAAAGATAGGCTCAGATCGAGAAGTTAAACTCACAGACCGTGTGCAGTGTGGATTAGTTAACCACCATATGAAAATCTACCACTCTACTGCTCTCAGGCTGGAAGCACTAAGTGAGGATGGGGGAGGGCAGCACACATCACAGCATCAGCCTTTGGCTTTCCGGGCAGCAGCAGAGCTAGCAAATCTGCTCTCCCCGGAGGGAAGCTCTGAGCGAGTGTGGGACCTGATGAACTGGCGCGCGATTTGGTGTGGGTAACTAGAGCCTTAAAGGGCTCTAAAAAAGCCCCAGTGGGCGCCAATTGATGGGCGTGGTTGGCCGGTAAGTTAGAATTAACCAGACCAGCTCAATATAATAGATTTAGTTTAATAA
>LOEQ01002577.1:299952-311041 GCA_001685075.1 Bramus lutescens
GGATGTCCAAGTTTATCTTCCCTGGCCCCAGGAGGCCATGCCCTAGCCAAATGTAATTGGCTGATCTTCCCCATCAGCCCAGGATTGCTTCCAGTTGTCCTCCATGAGCCCATTGAATTTTAGGATTGAGTTCAAGTTTGAGCTATCACATGCAACTGAGATAATTTTTGTAGGCTGAGGTCTTAACTTGAAAAGATGCATTTTAGAGTGATCTCTATATTATACTATCTCACACAGTGTGTAAATGGAGACTATTCGTTCATTTCCCAGCCTCCCAGACCAGAAATAATCACATAGAAACTATATTAATTAAAATACGGCTTGGCCTATTAGCTTAGGCTTCTTATTGACTAACTCTTACACATTATATTAACTTATTTCTATTATTCTGTGTATTGTAACATAGTGGGTAAAGCTTGGCATTTGTCTCCTTCGGCAGCTAATTGGCATCTCTTTGACTCTGCCTACTTTCTATATCTCTCTATTCAGATTTCCCCCCTGGCTTTATTCTGCCTTATCATAGGCCCAAACCAGCTTCTTTATTAACCAATGGCAATAAAATGAGTTCACAGCATACAGAGGGGAATCCCACATCACCACCTCTTTTCTGTCTAAATGAAAAGGAAGGTTTTAACTCTGACATAGTAAAATTACATAAAATAAAACAAGTATCAAACAGGAATTATAGTTACAATGTTTATTCCATTTACATTTGACAAATTAAGGAAAATATTCTATCATCTGTCCTATCTTCATTAGTCAAAAGTTTCATATTTAATTTATCCTTTATCATAACCAAGGAAAACTGTAGTTTTCTTCAACTCTTCAAAGGCCCCAGAAGGATATAATATTACCTAAATTAACAGGAAGTACATTGTAAGCAATTTCCAAAGCTCTAGACAGAGACATCTCCTTGCTTGGACAACCACCCGAAGTTCTTATATACATTGGGGGCATCAATCTTCAGCCTATAGACCCATAGTATCCAGCAGACTTTTCCATGAAGCAGGAAATTTGAAAGACTGGCCTGTATTGGCAGTTTGTCAGTCACTTTCTTCTGTATCCTGAAGAATGTCTGCCAGACTCTTTCATGAAGCAGGAACCCTGAAGGACTGTCTTCACCTTTAGGCAAGTTAAACAGTTATTTTTTTTCTTTGGGTCCTGCATGTCCATTTCATATAGCATATCATCAAGCAGTCCAGGCAAGAGCAGTTTCTTGTCCAAATGACTAAAAAAACTCCATAAGGAGCCTCTACGATGCCCATCATCCTCTTGAAGCAGATTGGTGCTGCCAGGAGCAGATGTATCTCATTGTCATAAAAGTCCTAAGTTCTTAAAACATTTTAAATGCCATTTTCTTTTAGTCTTTGAAAAGTTTGAAGAATACCTATCCATCTGAAATATTTCTCTACACCTAGAAAACCTAACATGACTACAAGTTTGATTTATTATATTAATTATAATTATATTACATTTTTAAATGAGCTGCACACAGTACCTTAATCAAGAGCAGAAATACACAAAATTGACCTTAAATTTGTATCAATAAACCAAGATCCATACCAATGCAAAGTATTCATCTCTATAACATATCCTCCTTTAAATGTAAACAAACATTTATAAACAGGGAATTTGGGTGCTGTTTTCTAGAATACTTCCTGCTGATGGGGGTACTGTTGATCAGGTCTTGGGGGGTTCCTGTATGGTAGCTCCATCTCAGCCAGTAGTCCGGAATCTTTTATGGGTTTGGACCATCTGGGCCATTGCTTCACAGGGTCTTATTTGATCAAACCATATTAACTGGTAAAGAATTCACAGCTTTCTATCCTCTGTGGAAGCAAAACCAGAACCTCTTTTCCAAAGCAACATATCCTTAGACCCAAATATTTTGAAGTCAAGATACCTTTAAAGTATATATGTTGTTTAGCTTAGCAGCTCCCACAATCAAATGTCTCTCTGCAGTCAAAAAATATAGACAATAATATACATAATTCAAACTCCGTGTATTTTCCATCTTTATGTGGCTTATTTTTTTCTATTCCTTTAATATATGACTGACTGTACTCTTTTATATTACTTTTACTGTCTCTTTAATGACTTGGTTGTATTTTTTAATCCTTTTTATAACTGTCTATATTCTTCTCTGTCCCAAACCTATATACATTTACCCAACACTGTGACCCATTCAGAAGTCATTTTTATCTGAATCTGTCTATATTGCATATCTGTAATCATTTTCTGACATGGAGCATTTTAAAATGGTAAGCAGTGTGGTTGCTTCAGCCCTGGATGCTGGCTCCACCTCTCTCTTGGCCTTTCAATATGGCAGAGGTGTGTTTACCGGCAGCTCTAGTACTGCTGGGTGGGAGCTGTGCTCACCACCTCAACTCTGGAAAACACTGTACACACATAAACCCTTTGTGTCTTAAGTAAAAGCTAAATCTGCCATGCAGTATGCTGTGCAGCCTGGAAATGTCTCCGTGTATGGCAGCTAAAATCCCCCATGCTTTCCTGCCTTTGCATGCCAATCCAGCCGCTTGCCCAGGCGGGGGTGCTGAACAGCAGGCATGCTCTCAGCTACTTTCCTCCTAAACCCGAGTGGGCATACAAGCACCCAGACCCAAAGTATGTGGCTGGCCATGCGTGTTAGCCACAAATGTATGGGTGCCATTTTGTAGGTAGAGAAACACTGCTTGGCCTATTAGCTTAGGCTTATTAACTAACTCTTATATCTTAAATTAATCCATTTCTAATAGACTGTGGCTTACTGATTAAAGTTCCAGCATCTGTCTCCTGCAGTAGCTACATGATGTCTCTTTGACTTCGCCTACTTTCAACAGTGTAGACACTCTGAATGATTGTTGAGTTGTATTGTACAGGGAAGAATCCTCTTCAGAATGGATGCAAGTGCTTCCCCCAAATATTTTCTGAAGTTGCGTGTATCTGAGCATGTCAAGCCTAAGGGTACTGAGAGATGACTATATAGTATTTCAGGGAGTAAGATTTTATTACCCTTAGAAACGTGTGTGTGTGTAAGGCTTCTATAAACTATATATTAGAAGTAAAACTTTTAGCCAGAAGCATACACAAGTATACAGAAATTGTCATACATTATTTCAAAGCATATCTGTAGATCTGTTTAACTTTTTCAGTGTGTTAGACTACAACATAACATTTAATGATTTTCCCCTTCTCTGCTCCTCCCTTTTCCTTTCAACTAATTTCTGCTCTATTTTGCCTTTAAATAATTGTTCTTTCTTAATTGCTATCATAATATTTTGTACACTATAATTGTTTTGCAGAGAATCTGTTATGTAGTTGATACACAATGTTATATTTATTTTTAATTGTGGAGCTTAGGATCAAACCTAAGACCTCACCTATACTAGTAAAGCACTATTTTCCCAGCTAAAATCCATACTTTTTAAATGAAAAATATGAAAACTACTGTTTGCTTTTGTAATAAAAACTACTTTAAAAATTTTTTCTATTAAATATACATAGTAAAGTTCAAATAACAGTTTATCTTAAACTTTCTTTTTTAACATTTTAGATTAATTTTTATGCATATGGGTGGGTGTTCGCCCTGCACGTGTGATTGTGCACCCACTGTGTGTGTATAATGCCTATGGAGGCCATGAGAGGGCATCAGATCCTGGAACTAGTTAAAGATAATTGTGAACCACCATGAGGGTGCTGGGAATTAACCTGGGTCCATTGAAGAGTAGCTAGAGCCTTCAACCACTGGGCCACCTGTCCAGCCCCTCTTAACCTTTCAGATCCACAGCTTAGTAATGTTAGTTGCACTCACACTGTTGTTTAACAGAACTTGTTTTTATCTGTAGAGAATGTACTTTAGAGCCAGCATGATGCCACATGCCTTTAGTCCTAGCATAGAGGCAAGCCTGGTCCACAAAGAGAATCTGAGAACAGCCAAGGTTACACAGAGAAACCCTGTCTTAGACCTCCCTCGCCTAAAATATGTTTATTTTTGTGTATATGCATCTACATATCTAAAGGTTTTCCTGTGTCACAGCACAAACAGGAGATCACAGGACAAACCAAAACTGGCTTTTACCTGGGTTCCAGTTGTGCAAACTCAGTCACCAGGCTTCCACTGTAAGTGCATTTGCCTGCTGTGCTATTTCCCTAACCCTTTTTTCATCTTTTAAACTGAAATTAGTTAATTAAATAAGTCGCCAGCACCATTTTCTCCAGCCCTTGGCCTCACTTTTGTTCCCTGAATCTGACTACCGTAGGCACTTCATGTAGGTAGAGTCATAGAAGTGTGTGTGTGTGTGTGTGTGTGTGTGCGCATGTGTGCGCACGCACGCGCACGTGTGTTGGGTGGTATTATTTCACACGATCTCATGGTCTTGGAATTCATCCTTGTTATACTGAGTGTCAGAATTTCCTCTTGAAGGCTGAATAGTTTTCTGTTGTATGTCAGTGCTATAATTTGACATCATTTTCTTACTGATGGACATTTCTACCTTTTGACTAGTAAATAATTCTGCTATGAATATGAGTAAACAACTTTTATATGCTGGCTTTTTATTTTTTATTTTTAGGTGGGCACTCTGGTTTTTTAAAAATGATAAAAGCAAAACTTGGCAAGCAAACCTTCGATTGATCTCTAAGTTTGATACTGTTGAAGACTTTTGGGCGTAAGTAATTAAGATATTTATACTTTTTTAAGTTGTATAATTTTTTAATCTTACATCATTCAAAAAATGAAAGATGAAGTGTATTTGTCTCTTCACAAATGTTTGAATTGGTGATTATGCTTTTACTATACATTGTTTAGTCTCTACAAAAGCCCTATGTTTGATCTCCAGCACCCCACAAGCAGCAGAAAGAAACAGGGTCTTTATAGTCAGCTCTTTAGATTTGAATAGTCTTTGTTCCTCATCTTTCTGTGAGAATCCTCTTTTATAGTCTTAGAATTTTTGACATTTTTGACAATTTGTTCCCATGTGCAGTCACCTAGATATATTTGTGTCATAACTGGGTTCTGGAGAGCCTTATTTCTGCAGTTTTCAATATGATAACCTGGAATTGCCCTGCTCAGGATACCAAATGCCGAAGTGATTGGAATTCAGAGACATGTCAAGAGAATGATGGTATCTGCGATGTTAGTTCATCAATTTTATTGTAATTTGTTAAAGTACTAGATATTTTATCTTTTAGGTTTAGTTTGCAGTGTAGGAAAATGTTGACTTGGAATTGTAAAGTTTTATAAGATTTTAAAGTAGAATATAAGCTGAAAGTCTTTTTTGAAAAGTGTGTGTTTGGGACAGGATGTACTGAGTTGTTGAGGATGTCCTAACCTTCTAGAACTAACCTTTACCTCCCAAGGCATATAGCACCCATACACCGCCTATGCCTTAGAAGCTTTGAAATGGATTGTTTTCACTTAGTCTTTGTTTTCTGAGGATTAGATACGGAAACTTAAATGTGATAGGCAGGTGCTGTACCATTGAGCTGCATCCCGGCTCCTCCAAAGTTTTCTTGATTTCCTTGGAGAATATATAGGGAAACACTGTTTAAGAATATGAAAGGCAAAATTTTAGAATGCTTTGAGTTACCTCAAAGTTGTCTAGTCTATATATTTGTTAGGTTCATATACATGCTGAATTGAATACAAAAAATGGATTATAGTCATGTTATTCACAGCTGTATGTTTTTCAAGGGCACAGTCAGTATTCAATGTATTTCCAATGCTTGCCTTAGACATTTAAATATACATTGCATCATTAAAAAAGGCAAAGTATAAAATAAATAAAACTGTTGAAATTCACTTTTTTTCTACTAAGAACATTGTGTTTTTATGATACAAGTATATTTAAGCTCTGCTGATTAATTAGTTTTCTAGTTAATTGGAGTTCTTGAAAGCATCAAGGGGTTTTTATACTCTAATTGTGCTTACTCCAAGACTCTTGAGTAACTACAATGAAACCTTCTTTTACACACACGAAAAGAAACTCTCAACTAAAGGTGTGGTGGCACACACTTAATTTCAGCACTTGGGAAACAGAGGCAGGTGGTTCTCTGTGAGTTTGAGATTAGCCTGCTCTATAAGACCTAGTTCTAGGACAGGCTCCAAAGCTACCCAGAGAAACCCTATCTCAAAAAACAAAAACAGAAAAAGCTCTCATAGTTCTCCTACTAAGGAAAAGAAGGGTCTTGAACCCTACCTCCAGTCATATTTGCTTGTAATCTGGATTGTTTGGCTTTTACAAGTTTATATAATTGTGTTTCTAATTTGTTTTCTTGTAGAATACAGACCCACAGTTTAGTTAGTATAAGCGAAATCATTGGGTACTGTAACTGACAGATTGGAAAGAATCCATTACTTTTCTGTACATATTAGGCTACTTATTTATTTCTTACTCTTTTGTAGCAGATTTTATTTAAACAATTCTTTAGTCCATTTTGCTTTAATCTAGTCTGTAATATTAAGATTCTTGAGGCTCTAGTTTGGGAATAGTGAACCATTAGATACTTTATGCATAATAATGTTATCTTATTCAAGCTGGATTATCTGTGTAATTTGATAAACTGTAGAATTTTTTCTTAAAATTGTCTAAAATATTCCTGGACAAAAATTAAAGTTCGCACAGGAGAGCGTGCCTAGTTTAGTGCCATTGAAAGTTTGCAGACCTGTAACTAAGATAATGTCTGCCATCTAATGTTAAAGATAGGCCAGTTTTACTCTAAGAGACTGCAAGAGATAATGTCATAAGGGTTTTCTCCCTCCAGGCAGTGAATATCAAACATCTCAAATACTGTTCCATGGTTTAAGTATTTTGGAAATATGGGTCCAACTGTTGGTATATGGCTGTGAGCCTGGTATGTGCCCGAGCTCCTCAGCGTCCAGGTGTGACCGACCTGGAACCATTTTTGGAGTTGGAGTTATGTTTATACCTGGATACTTGCTGGGATGATAATGTTGATTAAACCATCAGTCTGGGTGGCTTGTTTTCATTTTCTTCCAATTCACAAACAAATGTATAGAAATATTTTTGTTAAAAGTCATTTGAGATAGTTCTTTGTAGTAATCTGTGTTATAAAATTTCTTGAATGTAATCATTATTGAGACTGGTTTTGTCCATTTCAGATATTAGAGTCAAAAAGAAAATATACATAAACTTGATTTTTTTATATTTTCCAAATATGTGTATATGTGTGTTTGTATATGTATCTATGTAAGCACCCAAATCTTGAATTACATATTATGTTTTTAATTATTATTTTCTTTTACCTAGTCTATACAACCATATCCAGTTGTCTAGTAATTTAATGCCTGGCTGTGACTACTCACTTTTTAAGGTATGCCTAATCAATGATTGTTTATATTTATTACTGGACCAGAGCATTCAGTTATTTGTAAGAACTGGCCACAAATTCAGGCAGTTGGCTTTACCAGGCTTGAGTACACTAGTCTGGTGACATAGTTACTCATGGGTACATCCTGGGATTGACTTTGAGCCTTGCTAATCCTGTGCAGCCCTTCCTGGATATACTCGAGTAGACTGACTTCGTCAACTCATTTTTAACCCATGAGATATTTGGAAACAGACCTTTGTCAGGTGCTAGGATAGGACTTTAATTGGCTCATATTACATAATTTCTAATGTAGCTTCTGAAAGGTGTCTGCTTCTCAGGAATTTAAAGATCCTTCAGATGAAGTGAGACCTGAGGATCTGATGGTTATATGATGAGTGGCACTCTCCTGTAGTCGCATGCTTCTGGCACACAGTTCCTGTGTGCTTTTAAAGGCTGTACCAACTGTAGGGGTGTAGGAACTAAAAGAAAAGTCAGTGTGGTTGCTTGCTGAGTCTAATTATGTTGTTATTTTGTAGGATGGTATTGAGCCTATGTGGGAAGATGAGAAGAACAAACGGGGTGGTCGATGGCTAATTACATTGAACAAGCAGCAGAGACGAAGTGACCTCGATCGCTTTTGGCTAGAGACAGTAAGGCTTTAAAACTACAGACCAGCTTTAGGATGTATTTTCTTTTGTTTACTCAGGCTTCCTGTTCTAGAAAAGTCCTTGTGCTCACATGGCATCATATACACTAAAATTGGAACAAAATAGAAATTAGTATAGTCCTTGTTCAAGGATGACATTCAGATTCCTGAGGCTTTTGTTTCGTTTTTTGGGGGGATGTAACTGGAAAGTATTGTGTTAACCAAAATAAGCCAGACTTAGAAAGAAATATGTGGCATGTTTTCTTTCATATGTAGAACTTAGGTTTAAAATACATATGTGTGTGTTTGTTACATTATGTGTGTTTATAGGTCATGAAACTAACAAGACCTAATGAGGTGGGAAATAGGCCAATGAATACTTGTTGTAGGGAAGGGGTAAGAGAAAGGGAGCCAGCTGCGGGGAGTGCAAACGATGACATAGGTATGAAGATGCCATGGTGAAAATAAAAATACATGGAGACAGATGAAGGGGAGTGCTTAGGTGTGCCTAGGTGTGACCTTTCCTGCTGTAAGGTCATCCCCAACCCTGTTCTTAGAAGCAGTGTTCTACTGCTCTGCTGGGACTAGAGCTGAGGATCCTACTGCCTCCAGCCTTTGAGTGCTGTGCTTATATAAGCATGTGCTATATGGCAAATAACCTTTTTTAATCATGGAAATATCATACACATGTGGATTCAGTGAATGGCTTTTATTATTCTGCAAGTCAGATAAAAAGTGATTGACATCCACTCCACCTTCTATAGTCAACTGCCTGTCATTTCATTAACCAAAATTGATAGGCTCTCACATTATGTGATTAATGTAAAGTTTTTACAACCCATTTATAGCATTGCTAATTAAAAATTATTAAATTTTGAAATTTCTATAATTGAGCAGTAAAGTTGTTGGTTAACATTCTTTAGTGTATGTGTTTTGATATGGTTCTTTAGCACCTTGGTTTTATGAGCTACATTAAATATGAAGTCCTAGGCATTCTGGTCACCACTTGCACTCAATACCTGATTTATAGTTGACACTAACAAAGCGAATAAGCACTTACATGTGTGTATCAGTAATATTTTAGTGCAAAGATTTATTTACTCTTTTGGAGGAGAGTGAGGAAATCCCAGAAGACAGTGGTTCTCAATGTTCCTGATGCTGCGACCTTCTAATACTTAATCATGTTATGCTGACCCCAACTATAAAATTATTTTTGTTGCTACTTCATAACTGTAATGTTGTTACTGTTATGAATTGCAGTATAAATACCTATGGTTTCTGATATGGTCTTAGGCAACCCCTGTGAAAGGGTTGTCCCAAATGGGACATGACCCCCCAGGTTGAGACCTGCTGCCGTAGGAAAAAGGACATTTTGGTTTTGTAGGTTGAAAAAAATTGCGACAATGGTAGTGACAGTTGCTCAATATTGTTAAATGTGTTTAATGCCACTAACTCTGCTTTGAAACTGTTAGAACATGGCAATTAAATGGGTAGCTATTTCTGTCATCTTGCTAATGATTGTTTGCCAACATACTAAGCAGCTGAGCAGATGGATATTAATGAGATCACTTTTGTTTGTGCCCAATTTGCAGAAAAAGTTAAAACATTTGAATTTTTTTAAGCCAAGGCAAAAAGCAATATAAATGAGTAAAATTTAGACATTTTAAAAGTCAGTTCATAGGTTGATCTGTGGCCCACAGGTCCGATGGGGCTTGCTTCCAATCTAACCACCTGAGTTCAGTTCCTAGAACTACTGAGTGGAATGGGAGAACCAACTGCTGCAAATTGTCCTTGTGCATTAGTTTGCTATGGCATGCATGCCCTGCCTCCATCCCCACCAAAATCGCAACAACAAAAAATAAGAATCAACTCTTTTTATTTGCTTTGTTTTTTTGTCTCTGTAGATCAAAATGGCTTCAAACTTGGCAACCTCTTTGCCTGTTTAAGAAGTCAACTCTTGATTTAAAAGCTGCTTTGCTTTCTTCACTGTTGATGATATATTTGATGTAATTTGGATTTTATTTTTCAATTTGTTTTAGCTGCTGTGCCTTATTGGAGAATCTTTTGATGACTACAGCGATGATGTATGTGGAGCTGTTGTCAATGTTAGAGCTAAAGGTGATAAGATAGCAATATGGACTACTGAGTGTGAAAACAGAGACGCAGTCACACACATAGGGTGCGTTTTGCTCTACCTACCTACTTCTTGGACAGCATTAACTACATCTAGAAGTCTTTTACATCCAGCTTTAAAAACTTAGGAGTTTACAGACTTATTTTCTTTGTAAATGTTTTCATGAACACTTACAAATTTGGACCCTGTTGACATTGAATGTGTTTGTCCTCTGTAGAATGAATGGTTTTGCAGCAGTGGTGTGTGCACAATCTAGAACAGTTGAGTGCAGGTAGTGAGTCATGGTTCCTGTCCATATTTAGAACCCACATGTTTATAAGTTTTTCTATTTTGTTCTGGTAAGTTGTATTCTTAACAAATATGGTCTTTCTCCCCCATTCTTCCCTCCATAATTTTGCTAGAATTCTCTTTGGCTACGTGTAAATTGGTAAAAAGAAAAATCAAGTTTGATTCTAGGTGGGATTTATAAGAAAGAGATTCATTGTCGACTTGTCATTTTTCATCCTTTAGTATCAACATTTACTTGTATGAACGTTGTATTTCTTCAAAAAACAGAAATTAACGAATTTGTTAGATGTTTTGTGTCGATATTACAGAGTTTGAAATCTAAAACATTTTAACCTTGGTTTTTCAAGGAATTTTTTTGGTTGTTTATTTTGTTTTTCAAGACTGCTTCTCTGTAGCCCTCGTTGTCTTGGAGCTTGCTTTGTAGACCAGGCTGGTCTTGAACTCAACTCTCGAGATCTCTGCCTTCCAAGTGCTGGGATTAAAGGTGTTTTTACCACTATAGTTTTTGTTTGGGGGTTGGGAGGCCGTTCAAGACAGGGTTTCTCTGTGTAACAGTCCTGACTGTCCTGGAACTCACTCTGTAGACCAGGCTGGTGTAGAACTCACAGAGATCCACCTGCCTCCACCGCCTGACTCAACAGTAGCTTTTATGCTTCCAGTTGGTACACTTCAACTACTCGACTTTTTTTTTT